>JAYMSV010000933.1:0-14393 GCA_036897745.1 Erodium moschatum | reverse complement strand
AAAACATATTCATCACTGATCTTGATTGAAAGCCCTTGAAAAATTAAAAGTATTGGCGCAAGTTTGAAGCTAATCGGAGTTCATACGAATCGGGAATGATTAAATTAATGAATTGGTTAAGAAAAAATGGACATTTGTCTACATGGCACCATTCTAATACAATTATGCACTTGCTTGTGTGAGAAAGGATGAAGTTGGCGTGAGTTTGGGTAAATTTGGGGTGATGATGTGGTATCATGATGAATATTGGATCTTAGATGTGTGTGGCTATGATGGATTCTCACAGGTTTTAGGATAAAATAAGTTTGTAGCCGATTTCTCCTCCATAAAAGTATTCTCTAAACATGCCTAATCCAACGTAAGTTTTTACAACTATCCCCGGAACCCTTGTATTATTGGTGTCATAAAATGATTATAAATCACCTTTCCCATATAAGATTTGAATAAGTCAAGAGGAGATAGAATCGGTTAAAAAGAATGATAAGCCTTAGCCCGGTACTTGTGAAGGGCTTTATGATCCAATAAGCCCACTCAAATCTCAATTTACTATAAATATATCTATATGCACTCTCTTCTCTTTATTTCGGTTGTCTTTTTGTCAAATTTCTGGTATCCGATTCCATCATTGGTGTGGTCCGTTAAGATTATTCGACCGTGATTTCTCTGTCCAAAATTAAATAAATCAAGGTTTGTGATCCTGTCTGTCTCTATTCTGTTTATGGTATTGAGGTTTTCTATTGTTGTTTTCTTGTTGTGGCTCATTTGGGTATTTTGTTCGATTACTAGAATATTTGCCTACTTATGTTATTCCCATTTGTGTTTTCCCCAAATCGTATGGTATTCGTTTGGGGTCAAATTGATATGGTGCTGGAGATCGGTATTGTAAATTGAAAATTGCTTATTCGGTCTTAGAAATTAATTTCACTCTATTGTGAGAAGCTCTTAACTCTGAAAATTGGTTACATGGAAATGAGCTTCCTCAAGGTTCTAATTGTTGGCAATTTCACCTCTTTTAAGGTTTGACAGTTTAGTTATGGATGTCTGTGAATACCCTTTAAATGGTTTAGGATGATGAAATGCTTTGTCTTGGTTTGTTTATTCTGGATAGCATTGTGAATCTTATCAATGACCTTTTTGTTTCGCTTCAATCTATACCCTTTCAGTTTTTTAATATGTGCTATAGATATAGATAGAATAAAAGAAATTTAGTTGGCTCATTTGACTTGAAATGAGCCTTAGCCTTGAGACCAATACCCTCATAGGGATGACAATGGGACCAGTTTTGTCCGTCTCGGTGCCAACCCGATCCTCACCCTCGTCCCCGGCCTCTATTGGGTATGGGAATCCCCAGAACCCTCAAAATATAATATAATTTAAATATATATCTTAAAATATTTTTACGTATGTTGGGTGCGAGGAGGGTTATGGTCGCCCTGACCTTGGGATGTTAAATCCCCGTCCCGACCTTCGAAAAATCGTTGTCCCAACCCATATCGATCAGATCAGGGACATCATGTCCCCATCAGGTTCGGGGTATTTTGTCATCCCTATACAAGGAGTACAAAATATAAATGTAGAAAGATGTTCGAGGATCAAGGCCCTTACCAGTTCGTTCATCGTGAGGCGGTGGCTCATTGCTCACTTCAAGGATGAGAAAGACAAAGGTAAACTGTTTAATATATATTATGTTCCTTAAACTCATTACAGTACGTATTATTGGGCTGACAAATGATTTTTTTCCAGTGATTTCCTGGTTCAATGTGCCAACTTTTTGGTAACAAGGAATGATATATGGACCTTGAAAACCAAGGAGGAACTATATTCTTGTGGTTGATGTAATATTCTAAACCATACTTAAGACATAGAAAACCCTCATTGACCATCAGGATTTTTGTTTCAACTTCTTTGAGTGTAAGTTAATACTAACTGATTCATTGATTTAGTATGGAAATTGGCGTGTACTGGATACTAATATCAATTTCCATGTTTATTACAGCTTTTGATCTTGAAGGACAAAAATAATGATTTCGAGAATCAGCTCTAGAGAGAAACGAAAGCATTCTCACATGTGAAGCTGGAAGAAACAGACTTTGTAGGTAACCAGTGAGTTCATATATGTTGCTATGTATAGCAACTCTTAACATGTACTTTTCATTGGATTTGGGATTCATTTTCAGATACTTCTCATGGTGTAGGTGTTCTTTGCCATACCTAGACACTAACACTTCTACGTGATACGCCATGATAATGATATGAAGAGAATGATTATTGATTTAATAAACAATCTCAAACAGAGCATCCTACATGCCTTCGATATGGGAATATCTCTTTGGTGCTGGTAAGTGTACTTATCTTGTTTAACGTGAATGATATAATAGTTATCCCAACGAAGGTTGTGAAGTACAATACCTATGATTTTATTTATGCAGCGCGACAAGATTGAATCAAGTTGTCCAAGGTTGTACCTCTTCTTCATGTGGAGTTGATGTGGGCATCAGCCAAAAATAAAGTTGACCTCGCTGTGGAATATGGAATATGGCCAGTGGATATTTCAAATTGGTGGCTACTAGTGATCTGCAATTAATTCACACCATGTATTCGTTTGTAGATTGCACAAATGAAAGTGAGGATCCGATGTGGCAATCAGATTATGATGAAGCCAGGTCATATCACTTGAATCCTGGAATTGAGTTGAACATTAGGTTGAAGCAGCTGTGTAACTTTGTTGTAGGTTCATCCAAAATGTTGTCAACTGTGACGTTGAAATTGTTAGTGCGCATATCGATTGGTTGGTTTTATTTTCATTTTATAATTGACATTAGTGAATATATATGTGAGAAGGGTTTTTTTATTGATGTTTAGATGTTTGTGAATTTCAATTGTCGTTATGTCCCATTTCTATATCTATTCAAATGGCGAAAAGTTATCACTATAGGCGCATTTTGACTATCATTGCATTGTAGTGAACCGTTTTAATTAGATATATGAAATTATATCGTGGTATTCACTTTTTTGTAAGTTGCAACATTTTTCTTTGATAATTGCAAAAAGAAGTTTCAAAATGATTAAGAGATTACAACTTGGAAACATGGAATATTTCAGGTACTTTTTTCACAATTGTTAAATATATAGACTAGTTTTCATCGCTTCTTTTGAGGATGAGGATAATTTACATTCCAGCAGCAACAACGCAATGCCCTCAAATTACACAATCATTGTCAAGATGGCTACTCTACATTTTATCCTACTACTTGCCACTCTCGCCTTGAATTGAACTTTCACACAACACTTACATATCAGTAAAGAAGGAAGTTATGAATGACACGAAACCCAGCCGGGTCATCTAAAACAGATTCTTGCATAGTTCTCATCTTATTATACCAATAGATTATACAAAAAATAAAACCGTAACCTGCTACATAAGTTGGTTCTACTGGGGATAGGTAGAGCTGAATGTAGCAGATCACATCTCTCTCATTTTACATGCTCCACAGCAGAAACATCAAACAGCAAAATGATGCACACACCAAAACATACATAGTGTTGTGCTGAAACTCTCCCTTCTCTAGCCTCATGCTACATCACTCCCTGCTGAAAAGAATTGCTCAGCTTTCTCCAGGAAACTCATTGGGAATCTACAGTGCAGCATAGCTTCTGAGGCAGACAGACTGTGCTTCAAAGGCAACTCTTCACAAGGTTTTACTCTTTGGTTTCTCAGCTTGCAACCTTTGGCGTTGTTTCCCAAACCCCCTCCTTTACCCAGTGAAACACGAGTGCTTTTCGCATTCTGACGGCTGGATCTAACAGAGTCTACTTGAGATTTTTTCAATTCCAGACCCAGTTGGAGTTGATTACATTCACTGGGATTGTCCATGCCGAGGTTTGGAACTGCATTTTTGCATGATCTTAGCAAGGAAAGAAGCATATCTAAACTGAGTTCTTGCTGAACCACATCCTTATTCTGTTCACACCCATAACACGCTGCAACTAGTGTGCCAGCCAAGACTGGCATCAACTCGGGATCACTGAAGAACACGAAAGGGAGGTCGCATACCTGTCATCAACATGGGCCACAATGATTAGATCATGTTATTATTAACATAATCATTTACCTAAGGCAGAAGATTTACCGACCTTATGAAGAATGGTAGGACTCTTTCCCCATCGAAGAACAGCTTGATTCCCAGGGTGGAATAAGGAGAAATGGCCAAGAAGAAAGAGAGATTCAAACAGAAGCAAACCAACCTGCAAATATATAAATATTAGATGAGATTTGCTGTGTGCTTCAGCGTTAAAAATCACAGCCAGCTAAATGTATGTAAGAATTACAACTAGATTTTTATGTTGTATTTAAAGCTCGATCCAGAAGCCCACATTCTTTCAATGTGGGACGCTTCAACAATATTCAACGCATCTGTAGCACATGTGACAATTTTTGAGATCTCAAAGCTGCTATGCCCCCAGATGTCCTAGTTAATGGATGGTCCTACATCAGATTATCTTGTCCAAAAGCTATCGTACAGTTTCAAATTGAGCACACAATAAAATTCTAGAATGTGAACGCTGTGCAAAATGACTTCAATAGTATGCATTCAGTATGCACAAAACATATAACTAAACCGATTACAAAAGTTCAATATACTTATCAATAACTGGTTTAATCTTTTGCATCCAGTTACTAGGATGACCTGTAAAATACGTCCCAGAAACAGCCATTAATTCTTGCATGTAACTATTTCACAACCAGATGAATGTCAAACAAAAGAACATAGTTTGGCTATTCAAAATTACTGCAGGAGCATGAATCAACAAGTTATATGCATATATCCTACGGTTTTCATATGGACGAATTTGAAAATACGGAGGGCATTTACCTGATCGACAGCAACTTTCCACTCATTGGTACAATAAGAAAGAAGAAAGCTCATCAGGTGGAAAAATTCCATCCTTAGATCTGGCCTAGCCTGTAAAAAAAATTAAGGAAACTGTAGGTCAACTTTGTGCAAAAAGGAGAGAGAGTTAAGAGAGAAATATTTCCGGTCATAGATTATTGAACCTATATCACTATTATATTAAGGGAGAGTATAACATCTGTAGCGAATACAGTTGTTCTTGGCGGTCGCGTTTGGTTCAGCTCAGTATGGACTCAGGAAGAGTAATTTTATTTTTATAACTTTTCTCACTTAATCTTTCAAAAATCAAAACCATTAAAGTTACCTATCATCTCCATAAACGCTCTTGAACCAACTTTGGAGTAATGTTTTAACATCACCACATGTTTGTCATTTGTTCTCTTTAATTATTGTAATAGATTTCTTTATACTTTTTTGGTGTTTGTATTTTGTTTGTATATTTTAACTATGTCTGATCATTCCATTATAAGTTTATTTTCCATATTACCCACTACTGAAAATTCATAATAGGTTTAATGCAACCTGTTAATCAGATTGGCCCTCATTGTTGGATAGAGGATATACTGCAGCATATGAAGTTCATAAGAACTCCATATGGCCATGATCTTTTAACATAATGGCACACATTTATCCCTCATCTGCACTAATGCTTGATAGTTTAGAGATGGGAAATCATTGTTCTGCAACAACAAAAATCGAGCCAATTGTAATTAGCCAACTTACTAGAATTGTCTGCATAAATTTGATATCCAAAAGAGCCAAATTGTTCAGCACTTTCAACACTGCAGTCGCCACCTCTTCAAAATTAGATGGAAGGACATTTGAACCCTGCAACAGAACAAAATTTAGATTAGATTTTTTGTGATCTCAAGCAGGTAAGTGCCATAACCAATCCAAATGAAACTACTTCACAGAAAGGGATTGAAGTACCAAATGGTGCAGAATGGGACACACATACAAACACTCATCATTGACGTCATACAACCACGTCAAAATAAATTGGGTATTAGATAGATATATTTACGTGAGTTCAACACAGCACTAATGACTTATAAGGGGACCACTCATATGATAGCTGGTCTTCTAGATTCAACTTTTTTTCTTCTAAACACTTGGTCATGAAGGATTAAACTATGGTTATTGCAATGTATTAAATGCTAGGAAAGTGGGTACAGAAGATTAGCACATGGACAGTCTCAACGACTGCCTGGTATCAGTGATAGAGGACTTATGCTACCGCAAAACTCATTTAATGATATTAGTACTAAAAATCTCCCTCCCTTGTCTGTTATCCTCTCTCAAGTGTTCAAACCATGACCCCTGACCCAGATCACCTATTAAAATGAACCTGTATTCCTTTAGTTTGATTAAAAAAACATAACCAAAGAGATGATGCACTATACAAAATCGTCATGAGGAAAATCACAGCAGATGAGGATGATATGCATGCATAGGGAACACCATCATACATCATTATTTCTTAAACAAACTTCAGCAGAAGAAGCCCTATAAAAAAATAAGAAAAAATAAAATAAGTTGCAGCACAAATATATTTAGAAAGAGAGACCTGATACCATAAAGAATATAGAATATACTGTTGCAAGGAAACTGAAGAACTTGACTCTCATCCAAAAGCTTAAGCTAATAGGTGGAGGACCCAAGATGTATATCTAGTGGTGATTGGGTGGGACAAATAGAAATAATCATGAACAAATATGTAGATTATGCAAATCCTATAAGAAAGTTTCTGCCAATCTATCATCCAGTGAATTAGAACCATTAGTCTTACAGATGCCAGTAAAAAAAATCACCTGTTCAGCAGACAATCTATTGTTTGCCTGAAGCAGCACTGCCGTCAAGAGAGAAGGAAGACTGACAAGTCCAGTTTCAGATATGGCGGAAAGAAGGAATGCTACTGGTTGCTTCAAGTTCAGTTTGTTTTGATTCTTCTGTTCAGCACCAAGATCTACCATGCGCTTCTCGTCTACAAAAGACTTGGGAATATCCTCCATAATTTTCTGAGATTCAAGGAGAACATCTGTCTTGCAATTACTTAAATCCAGTGAGCTACACGTTGACTTTTTTTCAATATCCACTGTAACGGAGACCGAGTTACCATATTTGTTTGTCTTATTACACAACTCATCTAATGGCCTATCCTCTGGTACATCTGGTAAAGATACAACTGTGTTATTATTTAGTGCAGATGGTGGGGGTGTACAATCTTTACATGAGTTATTTACAGAGATGTCTCTGGTGTCAATGGAGTCAACAACGATAGCTTCTTCACTTTCTTTTCCTACCACATTTTCAATAGGAAAGGACTCCCAAGCTATGGAACTTTTAAATCCAGGGCGGGATGTTAAAGCAATCAACAGATATAAACTTAAGAGAATGGAAGAAGGAAATGGCGACCCTTCAACCTGGGGCCTGTCATAAAGAGCAAAAAGCTCATGCAGTCTGTGAATAACTTGGTAGGCAATCAATAGCTCCAGCAAGCCATCCCACATTTGGAGTTGTCTTTCATCTGAGCTTATATGACCAATAATTGTTGTAACGGTCCAAAGAAAACCATCCAAAACTTCCGAGACTGACTCAAAATTTTCAACTGAAGTTTTACTTGAAAGTGAGTTTGTGTTACCAGGAATATTTACAGACGCTGCAATTTTTATATAGTTCTCAAGGGCTGCTGACAGCATTGGGATGATTGGAGGTAAGAGATTTTGTGCAAGAAAGTAACTCCTGTTTGCAGGTGCAGATAGTATTACCCTCAAAAGTTTTAGAAGGTGTATTGTCACCTGGCAAGCTTCAGGTTTGGATGTGTGAGAAGCAGGAAGTGCAGAAGCAATAAAATCAAGCAGACCAGCTTGGCGAGAAGCCTGAAGCTCGGGTTCCTTTCCATCCAAAAACTGATATATAAAAAAACATCATAAGAAAAATGTATGCGAAGGGATGAAAATTAAACAAATTGAACAGAGCATAGTATATCCAGCCATAACTTCTAATATAAAAAAGGAACTAAAAGGTGAGATTGTGATACCCCTCTACTCAAGATCTGCAATATACTATGAGAAGGCTGAAGAGCATAATTGGTTTATAAATATGGTAGATGACTTCAACACCCAAAAACATTACTGGGCCACATTTTATTTACTACCGAGGGATACCATAGTTTTTATTTATAACGAGCCAAACGCAAGGCTCAAAACCATAATACAAAAGAGAGAAAGTGACATGACGGGGCAGGGCTATAAATGATGTCGTGCTTTAAGTTTAAGCACCAATTACTAGCAACAGTGAAGTGACATGGACAGCCTCAAACGCATACTCCCTCATTCAAGAATAAATTTCCACTTTTGTATCTTTGTAAAAATCAAGGATAAGTTATTTACTGAACTTTACCCCATATACACTGATGTGCTTTAACAAACTAAAGGGAGTTAACTTGTCTTAAGGATATTAGTCACTCTTCATGGGTAACTAACTCACCAAAAAGGAAGTGGAAATTCATTCTGGGACATTTTTTTTAGAGAAAGTGGGCACTTATAATGGAATGGTACGAAGACACCTAATAGCAAAGGCCAAAGAGTCATCTGTTTCTGTTCAGGCAGTAAGCTGTTCAGGCTTACAAAAATGAAATGTTCAGTTTCTTTTTATATTTTTATGTGGAAAGTCTTTTTAATGAACATTCAGTACCCTAAACTCGGAGCAACATAATCAAGATATTTGACGATCAAGTATCAGCCAATATTCATTAGTTCCTAAAAATATGAGTCCATCACATTTACCTTGATCATTTCAGCAGTAATAAGTCCAATACTTGCAGCCCCTTCTTTTCTTGCTTGCCTATGTCTTTGAAGCTCCTGAAGCCATCTCCCAATTTTTGCCCTTGCAGTTCCCACTGCCGTTCTATACCCAATGGTAGTAGCATTCTCACTACCAACTGAAGGCTCGGAAAATTCAAATTTTAGAGCCATGAGCCTTTGCCTAAGTCTTTTGATCCTTCTCTTCAGTGACTGTTGCTGGGTACCATTAGCAAGAGTAGAATCTCCTAGGCCCGAAACACTGTTTAATTGATAATCTTCACTGTTGTTTGTTGGAGTATTTCTGCTCTGACCCTCCCTGTTCATAGATCTACGTAGTAAAGGTGAAGTTTGATCCCGAAAATCAGTAGAAGCTCTTTCCCGTATTTGCTCTAGATAAAACTTACGACGCTGCTCACTCTCTTTAAGTCTCTCAACTAATTTTTGGGCTAAAAGCTCAGCTTCCTCTTGCTGTGCTCTGACTCTTTCTTCCTTTCTCCGAAGCTGTTCGTTAGTTCTCGCCTCACGTGCTGCACTTGATGCCCTGCGTTCCTCTTCTCTTCTAATTTGAGCCTCTTCCTTTTTACGCTGTGTCTCGGCAAGACGCTGTAACTTTTCAGCTTCAATGAGTTTTTTGCGTTCTAAAACAGCTTCCTCCCTAGCCATATCCTCTTTCTGTTTGGCTTTTATCACTTGAAGCTTTTCAGCTCTCCTCAGCTCGGAATCATGAAGTTTCTGGCGTAATATAAGCTTTTTATTTTCTTCATTTAGGGAAGTAATGAAACGAACTTCATTAACTTTGCTGCTTTCATCTCCAGCTCTCCTTGCAACCTGTGCTAGAAAAGCTTCATGACGAGACTCACTGCGCTGCTGACGAGCATACATTCCCTCCCGCAACTTCATACTACGTACAGCCTGCCATTCATTAACACGGTTTAATTTTTCTGATGTACGCTGGAGTTTCTGGACTCTCTCATTCTCTAACTCACTTCTTATTCTCATAGCCCGTGCATGCTTTTCTTCTGCTTCTCTTTTCATATCAAAGGCTGTTTTCTTCTTCTTCTCTGGAGACATTAGTTTGTCATGCAAAATACGTGCACGTTCAGCACTTCTTCTGCTTAAGCCTGGTGAATGTGAAGCACGGGATGAAACCCGAAATGGAGATGAAAGTATGTCCTCCCAGTTTCGCTTCTCCTTCCAAGCATCCATGGATTTCCATGTATTTACACTTCTCTTTTCCTTTTCACTGTCTTTTTCATGAAGGGGAATCGGCTTCTTAAGGATATCTCTGGAGTTCTTCTCAACAATACTCTCTGTCATTATTTTATCTTTCCTACTACCCGTCCTCACTGATTCTAATCCACCTTGTTCCCTCTTGCTTTTAGCAGCAACACCATCCTTTTGAGATATTCTGGATGAATTAGCATCTGAGGAATATGAGTTATTTGAATGGACACGCCCATTTTGTAGTGAGCGTGCTTTGCTAGACCTGCCTGATTCAACATTCCGCTTTTCCCCAGTAAAGTTCACTGGAGAGAGATCTGAACCTCTATTCAGGCTTTTAGGTTTTATCACTGTATCCTTGGAGTAGGATGCTAAATCACTTACTTGAGCTGCCTTACCAGGATAAACACCAGAAACATTATGCTGATTACGGCATCCCAGCCCCGGATGTTTTGAATCTCTAGTTTGATGACTCTTGTCCCTTTCTTGTTGAATTTGTTTAAAAGCTTCAAGAGATGAAGACAGTATTTCTGCTCTATGAGGTGATGTTGTCATTCTCCGAACCTGCACTCAGAAAAAAGTGACTAACATTTTTACATTGCAGATCAAGGAAAAGGAAAATTAGTTTTTGGAACAAAAGAGGAAGGTTATAGACTTCACTCAAAATAACTGATATACCCAAAACTCAGTCTATCAATCATCCTTGAAACTCATTTTCAAATGCCCAGATTCACAGTTAATGAGGGCATAGTAACAAATAAATAAGAGCGCAGCATGTATAATCAAGCTGCCTGTACAATATTTTATCAAGTGTAGGTGTATTTTGCTGCACAATGGTTCGTACATTTAGAATAAATTGTTCTTCAACTTTTCCATATATGACAACTGCATGTTACCCATTTCCTTCAGGTACCATATAGACACATTGATCATCAATATGCTAACAAATTTTAAGTTCATCAGAGGGAAAATAAACCAGCTTGGACCAGAGTGACCATGAAATGGAATCTAATGCATATTCTAAATAAACTTCATCATATTTAAGAAACTGAAACAATATAGTCAAAAATGAAAATGCATCTAGAGAACCAAAATCCAACATCAGCCAAGGCACTCACTCACTCGACCAACAAATAATGTATAAAAAAATACCAGACAAATTGCTCAAGTAACAAAATTAATCTAGCAGGAGGAGATATGAAGATAGTAAGAGTAACTTGCAAATATAGAAGAATTAATTATCTACTTAAATATAATTCGAGAAGAAACAACATGAGTGTCCAAATTCCTGAAATTATTCACAGAAAATGAACTGATACATATAACACACAAAACTATTAAAAAAAAGAGGAAGAAGTAAAGTGACTCTATTAACCTGGTCATGAAAAAATGAAGATAACAATTGAATAAAAATAGAGTAGATCGGAGGAGGAGGATGGGGAGGGAGAGAGAGCATAATGACACAAAGTAATGATTCTTTCTATACCTCTGATAGCATAGTTACTTGGTAGGCAAACATTCTGACACAAGTAAGTTAGAGGACAAGGCCTGGCTTAACATTTTGGGTAGTGGCGAACTTTGAATGTTTTAAATTTTTTGAGGAGTGAACTACATTATGCCCTGACGTTAACCATGGCCACCGGGCCAAAAACTCGTGCATTAATCCACTTGGCTAAGTATTCACTGGTAGTAAACTCTGAAAAGATAATGCATGCATAAATGTACTGTATCTTATTTGCATCCAACTTGACCAGCGGGCTTCGGTACAAGCCAAAAGTCTTGAGCAACTTGCAAACATAAATCGCATGATTGATGTATGGGAATGTACAGATGCATGCAGGTATACTTAACTTGAAGCACATGATTATAGGCCAATAAGTAATGTTTGTTAGAGAATAGCACACTTACTTCCCATGACAGAGCATGTGGCCTACGGTGATCACTCTTCAATGTGATCGGCACCCCATCTACTGATAGAGTGGACTTCTTCACATTCTCAAACTCTTCTACTCGAGCCTTAAGCTCTTTAAAATCAGATGCTGCCTCCTGGAGAACAAGAATGGCCTCTTTCATCTGCTCCATATCACATTCCAATTCGCAAAGAAGATACAGCTCATCCACAGCCCTATTGAGATTCTCAAACAAAAAGCACCAAAGTCTTTCTCTAAATCTTTCTTTGCTTTCACCTATGCTGCTTTCCCCAATGGCGCTCATAATTTGGGCTTTAGAAATACTATCACTACCAAGGTTTTCAACAGAAGCTGACGGGATAGACTCACCTGAATATTCAATTCCAGTATTTTCTGGTGTGCATAACTCATCTTCAGCAATTATCGCCGAATTTGAATCCTCATTTCTATTTTGTTCATCCTTAGAATCCAGATCAGCTGTATCTAACTGAACAGGTTCTTGTATTTTGACATCCAACACGACCTCTTCACTTGACAGACAACCGGGACCAAACTCATCATTGTTTATTCGTTTGATATGTTCAGTATATATTTCCTTGCAGTTCGAAACATCATCGTCAGGATTAACCAATGTGACATTTACAATAGGCACTTCCAGATCTTCTGAAGATGCTTTGATCACCTCATTCTGACTTTCTTCTACATGACGCTTACAAGTCAAGAGAAGTGTCTGAACAGACACACTATCTGCGTCTATGGATTTCGCTACCAATTTACTCTCTACTGGGTTTTTGCAAGGAAGACCCAAAACCAGATCACCATCATTATCATGTTTCCTACAGGCCAACATACTATCATCTCCAATATCACCAAACTTGATAACAGTCCCAAGCCCAACAGTCTTTTCATGATGCTGTACTAAAGCATCATCCTCTAGATCACCCCACTTGAAATTCGGAAGCACGTGAGCCTTATCCTTGTGAGAGATGTCCTCTGTGTCTCCAGTTCGATCATTTGAACTTCCAACAAACAAAGGTGAATCTGGATTTTCATTGTCTTCTTTGACCTCGCATTTATAATGGGAACACACACCCTTTTGATCTTCCTTTGAAGTAGGTGCAGAATTCCCAACATTAGCCTTGCTATGCACAGCAGAACTTCTTCCCGGGTCTCGAAGTGGAGGTTCACATTTTCCATGCTGCCTTGCATCTTTTTCATTCACTGAGGGCTGACCGCAACTAGAAGCATTTCTTCTTGACAATCCCCCAACCCAACTCTGTAAGGAGAATTTTGAACTACTTCTATGCTTCTGGAAAAGAGGAAAATAAAAGGTTGAAAGAATAGATTGACATAAAGTACAATAATATCTTCCACAGAGAGTCATCAAACAATATTCAGTTCAAAATGAAATCTGACATAAATGATAAATAAGGAATCTGGAATCAATTTAGGCTCTCAAACTGCTCTGGAATTGTTAATTTCGGCATTTTTTTGTTAGACTAAATATAAATGATCTCTTCTCTTATATTAACAAAAACAAAACTTGCAGGAAACAAGATACCACAGCAAACACGAATCTTAAAAATTTGAACTTCAAATTGGTAGCTTCATCAGCATCCAGAAACATTGACCAGAGCACAAAAAATCATCAGAAAACATGAATTTGGACGAGAAATAAACTGATCATGGAGCACCTTTTTAACTTCCATCCATCCCGACCCTTGATCATCTACTGCTTCTCCACTTTCCTCCATCGAAGACTGATCGGAGCCTAATTCTCTCAAAAAACGAAATAGAACCCACACCAGATCATCGGCAGACCTAATCTACATTGGTAAAAAAAAACTTCCATTTTATTTGTACTGCCAAATCAAAATTCGCCTAATCATACACGAGCTTTATCGTCACAAAAGAATTGAGCAGTGAAATATATTAGAACCGAAGCGTGGGAAATGCACTGTGGGTGATTTGATGATGTAAATGTTCGTGCTTCTTTAGGGTTTCTTCATTTAGAAGGAGACGGTGAGGAAGGGGGAGAAGAGGGGAGAGAGAGTAGCTTATAAGTTATGACAGTTATGTCCTTGCTTTGGTAGACAAATTACGGACTGCCTCTATATATTGTGATTTGAAAATGTAATGTCTACCAAATGGAATCTCCTTGCCTATTTTTTTTTCTCATAGTAATGTTATTTTTCCCAAAATTAATCGTAGGAACTCTTGGAAAAGCCTTCCCCACTAATTTTATTAGGAGGGTAGCCTTCGTAATTTATCCTCTCCTTTTTCTCTATTTTCTTTGTTTTGTTTTAATTCATAATTTATTAAAGTACAATTTTGCCCCTCCACTTTACACTTCAGTTCCCTCCAACTGACCACTCTCCCACTCTTCGTCTCCTTCCTTTCTCCTACTACACTGGTTCATTCAAAAAAAAACAAACCGAAAAATAAAAAATCAACGGACAAGGATCGACTCGACCCATCGTTGACGACACCAGACGCGACGGAGACGAGGGTCCACGGCAAGGGGGACGGCAACGACGTCTAAC
>JAYMSV010000932.1:0-14398 GCA_036897745.1 Erodium moschatum | reverse complement strand
ATCGTTCCCCGTGGAAGGCCCGGTAGCCGCCCCCCGCCATTAGAGCCGTCGAGAGGCAGATTAATAGTAAAAGAAGTCTCGGAGAAGATTGAGCCATGGCTTGAAACAGAGCACTCTGTTTTTGCTCTGTTTTGCTCTGTTTTTTGATGGGGGATGGAACAGGGGATTGGAGAATTTTGGGGTGGAATGGTAAATATATATAGTAGTGGGCATGGGAAATAATATAATGAAATTAAATAAGAGTAGTGGGTTTGTTTGGATGTGAAGATTGGAAGTCAATAAATTAGGATTAAAGATTCTTTTTTTTTAATATATATATTTTAATTAAAAATGGGTTTTGTTTTATTGAATATAGTTGTAATGTTAGTAAGTAGGAAAGGTACGCACGCAAAAACATTATCGTTATCTAAATAGAAAGAGTATAAGTGATGGCTTTGATCCATTTCAAACTCTAAATAAGCTATTTGCTTCATATGTCAATGAAAGGGTACTAAAATGAGTCAGAAGAGATTAGACTTGTACAACTTGAAGTCTATATACGGGTCATACTCGATCACATATTCGATGAATCGAGTCGTCACTTTCACAGAAGCTCAAAAAAATAGAAACGAGTCACGTTAAATATGTCTTTAGTCAATGATGATTGAAAAACAACCAGGTGATTTTGGAAGAAGTCCCCAGTCACCTTCCAAAACGTCTTGAATATCGTGACGTAAGGTTTTGGTCTGGGGTTATGGGCGATATTACATTCGAAGAGGCCCGAGGGCAACCCTCCTTTGTATCCGCCTTCACAAATCGGTTTTGCAACATTCATTGGTGAGAAACATTCTTTTAGTGAAAACCGTTGCAGTTGCGAAGCTGAATCAATTCGATCAAATAGTATATTGTTGAGATCGTATGATATATTCCACACCAACACCAATGATTGAATTTGTTATATAAAAATATACAACTTCATCTAATAATATTTCTCATCATATTCATTTAATTTATTTTATTAGAGTTAAAAGAACAATGTTTTGGTGTGAACAGATCCTCAAACGCTCATAACTGTTTTATACGAACTCCGATTTTACGCTATTGTGAAATTCTCATATGTCAGAGAGGACGACTGCCCCTTACCGATACGACAATACATCCCTCGTTTTCGATTTCAGGTCTAATACTTGAACTTAGGGTTTTCGTTCGGGGTTCGATAGTGTTCATTAAGTGTGTGATCCCTTTATTTCAGAATGATCTCAGTAAAAACCTTCCCTTCATGTAAGTGTTATAATCAGCAACGTTGTGGGTGAACCACGTAAATATCATGTGTTTGTTTTTACGTTATACATGCGATCATACCTAAAAATGCGTATAAAAAAGCCATAAACAAGTATAAGTATACGTCTCCACGACGTATATTCGTACAATCATCGTATATATATATATATATAAAATACGGACTGCGATTGGCTGACTTTGGGCACGTAACCTGCACTTCCCTTATTGGTTGGTTGAATATTAGGTCTTTTTTTCTTCTCTTATCATTAAATTCGGTACCGTTTTATTTATTTTTTCTTATATTGTTGATCTCTTTAACCTAACTATTTTCTATTTTTTTCAAAAGAGTTCGGCAGCCAAACATATATATTTATTTATTTATGCATGTCGCTCTCCAACGTACAGTTCGTGACTAGTTTCTTAAAATATGTATAGCCATCTTAGAAACTTTATCCAAACTAATACTCAATTTTCGTATTCGGGTACGAGTTTTAATTCGATTATAGCTACGCTGGTAAAAGATAGGTATTTTTCGGGATACCGTTGTGACAAAGCGTAAATATACACGTATATATTAGGAGAGGCCGGAAAACGAAATCGAAAAAACAAATAAAAAAGTATTTGAATTAAAACAAATTCACACTAAATTTGGACAGGTAAGTTAAAACGATATCGATCTTAGTGAACCTGAGGCTTTCAATCTAAGTTTGTGGTTTTCTTTCAACAAAACTGACGATTTACCGTAATTAACCAAACCGATATCCAGTGGCGGAGTCACATGGTGCCCGGGGGGCACGTGCTCCCGCTCAATATTTTGTTGAAAAATTACTAGTATTTTAATTTTTTTTTTCAAAAATACCCATTAATTCCTTCTAATTTCGTAGATGTGTCCCCCTCAAATTTTTTAACGTCATATATTATCATTAAATAAATTCGGTGCCCCCACTGAAAAACTAACTCCGCCATTGCCGATATCCACAGGCTAGTTAAACGATTACACGACGATTAGCTGTAATGAATTGAACAATAATACAAATCGTTGTATATTATAAAACACGTTCTCACAAATACGTCTGTTTCTGTTTATGAGATTAACCGAGCCTTGCAAACCCCCTGCTACACACCTTGTGTTGTTCCTATCCATCTGAAGAGACAAATAGATAAATACCTATATATATATATATATTTGGTAACTCAAGCTACGTTTTATTATTCTTAAAATAAATATTATTCGATTATCCACATCTCTGACAAAAAAAACGTAGACATCAAATATATTTTTGGTTCCATGCTTGTTGCATGGATGTGAAATGCGAACATCCGTATTGACTATTTAAGTGTAGGTGCTAATTAAATTATTTCCGACAAGATTTCCCAAATATTTTAAACAAAAATAAAAATAATTTAATTTGATGTGACACGCGTTATCGTATCATTGACAACGTAGTTTCAAACATACGAAGTAATCCAAAACAGCTCACATATTTATCCATTAATTGGACATGATTAATAGTAAGAAAATAATAATTAAATAAATTAAATTAGCAGGAGATAAGTGCACTCTATTTAATAAATATTTTATTAAGTCAATAATATTCGAAACACCTAATGATTTTGGAACTAAGTTTATAATCTTATCTGATTTAAGCAACAAATGAGTATATCTCTATATGCTATTATCCACGTCACTGTCCCACCTCTCCAATTTATTTCAATGTTTTTTTTTTACTAATTAATTAATGTGAATTCGTGACATTTTGGAGTCAACGTTTTGTGCTTATTCGATGTAACACCCGCCATTTAAAAATAAATATAGCAACTAATCATTAAAACAATAAATGTAGTAATTAATTAAGCACAAAAAGTTTAAAAGGTTAATTAATACTCGCCTAATAATTGTCATGAATTCATTTGACCTATTTACCTATTTGTAAAATGTTGAATAACCATTATTTGATAGATATATTTGTTTGTTAGTCACTGTTTATAAGTCTCATATTAAATGTATGGACATATTGAACACTTGATAAGTATATGGATGCCTCCATCCATCAGTTCAAACTTTTGGGTTGAATATGACTTTTACATGGTATCAGAGCTGGTTCGACCCACGGTCCGTTTATCACCTCCACCCTGTGGTCTCCGGTCCATATGCAGATGTCCAGTCCTGCTATGACCCACGTGTAGATGTCCAGTCCTACACGTGAGAGGGAGTGTTGAAGTATAAGTCCCACATTGAAAGTGTATAGATAGATTGAACACTTGATAAACATATGAATACTTCCACCCATCACTTCGAGTTTTGGGTTGGATTTGACGTTTACATATAACATAGATAAAGGGACCATTGCAAAAAAAAAAAACACTTTGATATATTCATTTTTTTTTTGTAACTTATAGTCCTTTATTATAACTATAAAAAAAGTATGGGGAACTATTTTGTTGTCCTTTATACAAAAATAACGATTTTATCATTACAATTTAGATTTAAAAAAATAATAAGTAAACAAAAAAATCTAAATTTTTATATTCGTTAATTTTCTTCCTCTATCTCTACCATATAGAAAATAAAACATTTAAAGATATGAAAATTTGAATTTTTTTAATTATTATTTTTCAAAACTATATTTGCAATGGTAAAATAGATATTTTGTGATAAATTTATGCAAAGTATAAAAAAAATGATAAGTTCAAGTCATTTTTTATAATTATAGAAAATGTTACAAATTACAAAAATAAATGGGTGCCATATATACATATATATTTCTTTGTAATTATCCCTTTTTAGTGATATGCAAATGATAACTTTAAAGTCAAATACGTGAAAATGTGGAAGTCTTGTTGCTGAAAAATGTTAAAATAATTGTTACTTGATAAACACGTTTAGAATGTCACTTGTATGTTTTTCACTTTTAGGTGAAGTAAGGTGTTAAATTGACCTATAAGTTTGATAAACTAATTTATAATTATGTTAGTGTTCCTAAACTAATCTTTATTTGATACACACGATTTTGTTGTTACTTGTAATATTTTACTTTTGGTTGAAGTAAGATGTTTGATTTACTAATAAGTTGGTCAAAACAATTTCTAAATATCCGTACAAGTGTATGATAAAGAATTGGTCATAAACGGTAAGTTACTCTAAAGCATCGGTCACGTACCGGACAAAATTTAGGTCAAATTTTTAATATTTTTCAATTCATAAAGACATGTAAATGATCTGTGACCAAAATATAGGGTACTTCGCTTGACACTTCTAAACTTAAGATAGTTTATTTTTCGTGACCAATACTTTAGGGTAGGTTTTTACATTTAACCCAATAAAAATATCTGATTCGATTCGACAAATAAAAACTCAAAATTATAAGTTTACATGCTTGTAAACAATTTTTCATGAGACAATCCAAACACTTACAAAAATAGTTCTGTTTATCTATTTATAGAACCATGTTTTGTATGGACTGTATTTATAACTAGTAATAGCTTTTGCCATTTACATCAGAATAAATGAGTAGTATTGAGATTTCATATTTGGCTAAGTATAGGTTTTGCTTCACTTCAGCTGCACAAAGCCTCAACAGATAGCTTCTTCATGTCATTAGGACATGGATCTCCTCCAAAAACTTCAGCAGCTACTGATACATAACATGATTGCTTCCCGATACAATTCTGCGACAAGAACACAAAAACCCGATTCAGAAGACACGTATTTACAAAGGATAATTGCAAAAAAGTACCCTGAGACGATTACTTTTTACCGCTTGTAGCTCTCTTCTTTGATAATTGCAAAAAAAATGTTCCGAACTTGTCTTATTGTTGCACTTCATATCAATTTGTTCCAAAATGCCGATTTTCCCCTTGAAATCTTTGTACGGTAGGAAGAAAATTAAGGGATATGAAAAAATGATTTTTTTGTTTTTTACTTTTTGTTTTTAATTTAATCTGTAAGGGTAAAATCATCATTTTTATACAAACTGCAACAAAAAGACAAGTTCAGGGTACTTTTTTGCAAACATTCCTAGAACCAGTTAAAGTTACGATATACCTTCTGCAGAGCATCATAGGACTTGTGGGCATGGCAGCTTCCTTCCCGGAAGCTCCCACATGTCCCTTGAGGCTTCCCATAGCTTGCAAACTTTATCTTAGAGATGTTCTGTCCCACAGGACAAGAGAGATGTGCTTTGGATCTGCTCGCAATTCCAGAGGCCGCCATTTTCCAATTCTTCAGAGTTGGCTGCTGCTCGAATATCTCTGCACAAACGCTCCCCGTTGTTCTTTTCACTAGTGCAATCCCAGATGGATCGCCTCCTAGCTCTTCAAACACAATCAAGATGTTCCCGGTTGGTTTCAGCCAAGAGCGAGGAACATGGTACCTGAAATTCATCAAAAGTCGGGGTTTTGATCAGTGATTGTGGTGTGGAACGGAGAATCTGATGAAGGGTTGTGAAGTTTTTGCACCATCTCTGTGAGGGTTCTTCGCAGTTGGTTCTGCATTTCTTGTCGGTGTAGGTTCCTGCATAGTTGCAGTCACTACAGGTTCCTTGTGCTGTGTAGCTGGGCCAGTGGCGCCCGATGCTCTGCCCGTTGATCCATACTTGGCCTTTGCTCATCGTGCTCATGTCTAAGGCCACCGGATCATTGCCTTCCGGTGCACTGAAGGTAGCCTGGATTCATCAAAACATAGCATTACATTCTTGTTAAATTTGCATAGGAAATGAAAAACAAAAGGTTAACTGCAAATAGCTATTTTTGAGAAAAGACAAAAATACCCTTCACCTTGATCCCTAAAAATGATTTCATAACTACCATAAACATTTTGATTAGAGGTTAGAAAACGGTGGAGTAGATGTAAAAAGATAAAACTATTAGGAAGACGAAAAATGGTAATTTTGAGATCAAGGTTAAGGGTGTTTTCGTCATTTAGTGAAAAGGAGCTATCTGAAGTTTTTGAAAGGTCGGGTAGCTGTGAATAACATTTTAAAGTTGAAGATAGTTATGTGCAAGAGACGCATAATACGCAATAACTACCAGCAATAACGAAGCTGTTCTCACCTTGTACCAAGTCAAAGGTTGTTTTTTAGACACCAATGATCCTTCAACCCATTCAATTGAGGAACTCCCACTCGGGGTATCCAGATTCAATGCTTCACCCTTCAGACCAACCTTGTAAGCCCATTTCTGCTTCGACAGGTCTCTTGTCCCTTCGTTGAGTCCCTTCAGTGTAACCGGACCATGAACACCAGCATTCCATGTCTCAAAATGCACTCCAACATTCTAAAACCAAAGAAAAATAGCACAAAGTATCAGTTTCTTTCTCAAAGTATCGAGACTTGTTAGGAGAGGTGATTAATCAATGAACTCACCGGGAGGCCCACAGCTACACTCAGTAAGGAGATTGTGTTAACTCCTACTCTCAGATCGACATTGTCACTGAAGGTTAATTTCGGATTCTCTAACCTCCCATGTGCAGTTCCTGCAATGCCATATCATCATCAAGAAGAAGATACAAAATCAAGACACAATACAATTTAATTGGCCATTGATAAACTCTCTTTACCTTTGAATTGGCCATTGATGTAAACATGCAAAGCATGGCCTGCTGAGGAAACGGTGAGAGTAGGAGATTGGCCGTTCTTTATAAAATCTTCATTAGGCTCAATCTTGACACTGAACATGAGGGTATTAGTTTGAAATGCCTGTATCGAGAACAGGTGTAAGGTTGTGATCTGTGATGAAGCACTTACTCTGTTATGTACCACAAGTAATCTGTTGTGTCTCTGGTGACATATACTTGATCTTGCAAGCCATCCATTGTCGTGGTGCCATCGCTATCTGAAGTTGCAGTTTCTTCATTGTATGATTGCCACGGGAAGCTACTGTACACTGGAGTCATCTTCATTTGTGAACTTTGTGCACCAATCTGTGAAGAAGTTACTGTCTAATGTAAGAACTAACCCCTTGGTAGTCTCTTGAAGAAACAGAAGTTTATGATTGGAACAAGAAAAATTGAAAACTAGGATTAATTTCACCTAGTCAAGGTTTCAAAAAACATGACAATGCTCTTTTTCACATAAAATGCCCTTGACCCTAATCTAAAAAAAGAGTTCATAACCACCCAAAACATTTTGATTAGATGTAAAGAACGATTGTGCAGGTGTGAAAAGACATAACTATTAAAAGGATGAAAAAAGGGGCAATTTTTGCAAAAATATACCTTTAACTTGTCTTTTTGTTGCAATTTGTATAAAAATGATGATCATACCCTTACAATTTAGAGTTTTAAATATAATAAGTAAAAAAAACCTTAATTTTTTTCCTCTCTGTACCATAACAAAGAGCAAGAAATTTTAAGGGATATGAAAATTTGGATTTTTTGTTCTTTCATTATTATATTTAAATTTCGAAGGGTAGAATCATCATTTTGAAACAAACTTATACAAAATGCAACAAAAAGACAAGTTCATGGAACTTTTTTGCAATTATCAAAGAAGAGGGATACAAGCTGCAAAAGGTGAATACCTCAGGGTACTCTTTTGCAACTATCCTTATATCTAAAATAAAGTTTTGCTTTAGCCACTTCACATTACCCTTGCCGTGTTGTAAACTGCAGTTTTGCAGTCGGGGAGGATGCTGATAGACCAAGGAGGAAGATCATACTGCATACTTCTATACTCCACTTTTGATGAGGACTTTGTGTCATAGTTTGCAAGAAAAGCTGCACAAGATCGCTTTGTTTCGAAGGTATGAGCCTGGGAAAGGCAAAACAACTGCTATGTGAGTCCAGATGAGTGAATTTCAAAGACTCTACACTCAGCCACAGCCCGGTGAAGTTACCTCTGCATGTTTTCCAAGTGATGACACTGTAGGATCCACAGCAACTAAAGCCGGTTCACATAGCTTAATGGCTTTATGCAGATCTCTCAAATGTCCCCATTTCGGTTCCCTTGCTAGTCCTGGCAAGATAGATTAATATGACCCCAATTAAGGATGATTAAGGTTTCCAAAGCAGGTAACAACCTAGATTAACGTTGCTAAACAAACATACATGCTAGGAGTAATCGCAAAAAAGTACCCCGAAATGAATACCTCAAGGTGCTGTTTTGCAATTATCCCTAAATACTAACCAAATTCATCAATAGGAGCATCATAGTCATAGCTAGTGGCGATGAAGGGGCCGCCAGCTGTACGACCAAAATTAGTTCCGCCGTGATACTAAAATTGCAGCCCGAAAAAACCAGTATTGTTAGAAAATTCTAAACCCAAGAACTCGCTAAGAATTACTCAGAAACTCGATGAGAATTGGTGTTACCATGTAATAATTCATAAATGAACCGCCTTTTTGAATGAACTTTGCTACTGAAAATGCCAAGTCTTCAGCTGGCCTATAAGGTACAGTACCACCAAATTCTGTGTACCTAATCATAATAAAAAGCCGTCTTTAAGGGTATTTTCAGATGTACTAAGAATGTGATTTAGACAATGAAAGCAATTATTTTTTACTTACCAGCCGGTCCAATTTTCGGTCCACATTTTGGGTTTGTACTTCTTGTTTGGAGTGAAGTTTTCGCAGTAGAAACCATTGCAGGCATTAATCTACCATGAATTCAATGGATATAGGTCAAGGCATGTATAGACATGTATAGGATAGTTATATATGGGATAGTTGCAAAAAAGTGCTCTGAACTTTTCTTTTTGTTGCGCTTTTTACAATTTTGTTTCAAAATGCTGATTTTACCCTTGGAAATTTAAATTTTAAAAATAATAGTTAAAGAACAAAAAATCCAAATTTTCATATCCCTTAAACTTTTTATTCTTTGTACAATACAAAGAGGAAGAAAATTAAGGGATATGAAAATTATTTTTTATTATCATTTTTAAAATCTAAGTTGTAAGGGAAAAATCATCATTTCTATACAAATTGCAACAAAAAGACAAGTTCATGGTATTTGTTTTTGGAATTATCGAAGAAGGTTACAAGTTGCAAAAAAATGAATACCTCAGCATACTTTTTTTTTTTTTGCAATTATCCTTATATTTATATATATATATGGCTTTAATGGTGAAACTCAACCATTTTACAATTAATAGCCTATTCAGCTGCCACCACACTCTACCCACCAATTTTAAATTCAAGCTCTTTTAGCTGAGAACAGTAAATGAATCAAAAGTAGAAATTTGATTTCTCAGAGTGAAGCTAGACAATTGAAGCAATACGGGTTCGAATCCAAAGTCACAAAGAAACAAGATTGCTTGTGACTTTTATCAAACCAAAACTTGCAAAAAACGGTAACTTTAGAAAAACAGATAGACAAGGAAAAGAGCAAGGAAGCATGGTCATGACCTTAAACAATAAGAACAAAGGTCTTTCATATTAAAAGCTACATAAGTAGACAAGAAACTGTTGTAAGCAACAACCCCATAATAGGAACCAGGAAGGATGGTAAAAGACTCTCACAACTCACAAGCAAAGCACCAAATTCATTCTTTATAGGTAAGTGATAATGACCCGTAATGAAAGAAATTTAAGGCGGGGTTGCTTACAACTGGATCAGGAGCATCGTCTTGCTTGCACATGACCCATGGAACTCCGGTTCCTAGACCCACAGCCATTTCAGCTGCCCATTTGGTGTAAGCTTTACCGGGTGCTCCAATCTCCCACTCCACCGGTCCAAACTCGTTCTCTATCTGTCATGATCGAACAACAAAGGTTCGAGAACTAGTTTTTTTTTACGGGTGCAATAAGGTCATTCTCTAGAACCCAAATGAGCTATCTTTGCATACCTGAGATAGAATTATAGGTCCTCCCTGGGTTTCGAACAGCTTCTCTTCTTTCATCATACCAACAATCTTCTCGGTGAATTTTTGCATTGCTGCCTTTATGATAGTTAATCAGATTCAAAACCCATATTAGTTGACAAGAAAATCTATTGACTACATTCGTAAAGGTGGGATTTTTATTGCAAATGGCCAACCTTGAAAGGCTCGTTGTCTGTTCTGAAGGCAATGCCAGGAACATATTTTAGCCAAACAGGAAAGCCCCTGAACCAATACAAGAAACAAAGCTTAATGGAAACAATTACTTTGAATGTTTCTGATTATTGATAAAATTCAAATCAAATTACCCAAAGTTCCATTCAGCACAAACGTAGGGCCCGATCCGGAGATGAACATAAAGGCCTGCTTGTTGAACCAGCTTGATGAACTTGACAAGATCATACCTATCCTCAAAATAATACTAAATTTTCCAGCAAAACTAAATTAGTCTTCTAATTAATGAAAACTAAGTTGTCTAAAATGAAATAGCAGTCTAGCATTACCTTTCCAGGGGAAGGCTCATGTCCATTCCAAAACACATAGGTCTGTATCACATCCAACCCTCCATCTTTGGCCTTTTGGATAAGATCAGGCCACATCTGCAGATACCCAGAAGAACCCACAAAATGAAACCCCACAGGGACAAATTAGGGATTTTTATTCTACTTTTGGGGAAACCAAATCACACCCCTTACTCAAAAATGCACAAATAAAAAGGAGAGACCTTTGAGCCACATTAGGGCTCTAATAGGCAAATACCTCAGGGGTGCTCCTTGGGTAGTGGATGGAACCAGAGATGAGAACCCTCTTCTGCCCATTGACTATGATAGCTTTATCATCATAAGACACAGAGGCTGTGACTGAAGAAGATGAAAAAACCCATGAAACCAGAACCATCACCACCAACATGCTGCACATTGGCAACACTCTTGAACCCATCTTGATGATGAAGCTTGAACTTGAACTTGGGGAAATCTAACAAAGCAATGGCCTTTTTCACCTTCAAGGATCAGTGGTGTGAGCTATTTCCTTCCATGGGGATAAGCTTTTCTTTTTCTATTCTTTTGAGAATGGAAATGACAATTGAAAAAGGTATAGACTTGGGTTTTGCCAAAGAGTTGTGGCTCTCTTCTGTGAAGCATTTGGGAAGACTGAGAAGCTGCTTTTAAACATTTTGAACAATGGGACTATGAAATGGAGGAGGGTGGGTTAGTGGGTCCCAATAAAGCTCTGCCACTGTGGGGACACATCACACATCATCTTTTGGGAGGGAATTAACTCTATCATATTAAGGACTCTGTTTTTTTTTTCTTCTTCTTTGGCTCCTTTGCTTTAGAAAAGAAGGAGATGATATAGATTAGTAATTTAATAAAAAATACTTATCATGCAAAACTACAAATTTTGAAAAATAATTATTCACCTTTTGTTTGGAAAGGTAACCAATTTATTAGAATGTGATAAGATTAGGTGAGTATGTATTGAAACTTGTTCATATTTCATGAATTTTATGTATTAAATATTAATATATAATTTTCAATAAAAATTATAAACACATTCTAACAATATATGATCAAGCTTCATAACTTAAAGTTTGCATCATAATAATGCTTTACACTGAAATGCTTTATTGTGTATTTATATGCATATATTTTTGTTTGTTTGTGTAGGTATGATTTTGGTACTACTAGACTAAGTGGCAGAGTTAGCTTTACAATAAGAGGGGGAATAAATATATTTTCTCTAATAGTAAATAATATAAAGTATTATATCATATAAAAGATAATATTGTAAAATATTTTAACGGTCAATTCAATACAATAAAAATATATCTCTTAGTATATGCTAATAAATTATCAACTAACCGATAGTCGATGATACTCATATCAGAAAATACTTTCTCCACGGTTGTAGCTGACATCAGTACTTCAACAGATCAAATATAATTATCAAACTCAATTTCGACTTGACTCGGCTTGCTTTGTTTAGTTGTTTTTTTCCTTACAAACATTCGATAAAAAAATAAAATACAATTTGAAACTATTAAATAAATTTTATTTTATTTCAAACTGAACGTGCAGTCCAGTTCTGAAGTCTTAAAAGGTTTGACTTGAACTCGTCATATTTATTAAAAGAGTCCGATTTTACACTCGAATTCGATGTCGATGAATCATGGTGATCAATGACAAGATAACAAATTTATGTCAACAGAAATGAACTAAACAATACAAAGCAAAGCAAACATAAACTAACTGTTGCACTAATAAAGAGTGTCATGTATTAGTTGGTTGATTGACATTTTGGGGGAGTTGGACACCAAACTTGGTGCTCTTTATTTATTGTTACACCAACGAATACATATATTAATTAAGGTTACAAATTAGTTATATAAAGTTACAACACATATTAGTAAAATATGATTGATATATTGTAACCATCATAAAGCTAAAGATATGAATAAATACCAATGATTAGGACAGTCCAATAATACATAACCAAATCATATATATCCATGGATCATCATATTTGTAGCATCGCTTTCATGAAATTGATGTTTTTGCATCAAAACATGTTTTATGGGTGGAGTATATACAATCTCGATCTACTAAGAAATATGAGTGATTATGATTGATAAATACAAGACAAGTTAATCATCATGTTGCATTTATCTGATGAGCTTGAATTAAAATTGGAGGGTTGGGTTGATGATGACTCGGAACCTATTAAATGATATTAAGCATAAATTAATAGAGGAAAATGATTAAATAACAAATACTGTAAGTATAATCTGATCCAAAAAAAATTTATTTTCTTTGAATAAAAATCTGATCCAATTCATATGATTAGGGTTCTCGTAATCCGTGCAAGCCTCAAACCACCACGAGTCTGTTCGTGAGTTTCCTCTTCTCTCTACTCTCGGTAGTGATCTCCTCCACGCATTCACAATCCGGCGTTCTCTGATTCCGTGTTATCCTCCCACGTCTCGAGCGGGGACACGGCCGACAACATAGTCGGGCAAAATCAAACGAATCATGCGAGGACTGTTGTGCAATCTCGCCAAGTCCAATGAGTAAGCAGAGATTCAGGGGTTTTTACTGGGAGGGATCCCTGAATCATACCTATCCTCACATACCTACTGTTGAGTTCAGGTTCGGTCGCACTCCTCACGGAGAAAAGAGTTCTCACCAAGGGATCAAGCAGCGTTTAGGCATCACCTTGAGCAGTCAGTCCTCTTCAATTTCTTAGTTTACTTTCTGTTCGCTTTTATGGTTTTGTTCAAACCGTACTCAACGATCTCTTTGTCTTAGATTTTTTTGTTCGGGGACCTTTTAAAGCCACAAACGTTATAATGACTCTTTTCAATTATCAATAATATTGCACATTTCGCCAAAAAAAAAACAAAATGAAATATAGTTATTTTGAGGTTGATAAATCCTGATTAAATTAGTCTTTTGTTTTCAGAAATTATCTTGATTGTTGCAAGTATAGTACGTTAAATTTATATTGGATTCAAAACAGCTTGTGACCCGAGTTGAGGCAACTATCATAGTATCTGAATGGGTGCCGTAGAAGCCAAGAAAAGGCCTATCATCCAACGGTCGGAAGGTAAAGATTTGGGTCAGTGTTATTTACAGCAACCCCACACGTACGTTGAAATGAGAATCATTTCAATTCGTTATAGCGAAAACAGTTAATGAGAAATGATTTATCCAGACTCATTAATGAAATTACAATCATGTCCTTGTAAGTATTTGTGCACATTATCATGACATATTATATTTAAGAGATATATCTTTGAAAGGATAAAACCGTCAATCAAGATAAATTTATACAAAGTTTACAAAAAGACAAGCTCATGACTAATTTCACTACTGCGGAATTTCACTTGATCGGCGTGTAAAATGAATCATGGCTAAAGTTTTACAATTTTATCCACGAATGCGACGTGAGAACTTGTCCAACGGATCCTTGTGTTTCTAGAGAGAGAGGATCTCCCCTCTCTCTAGAAACCCTAAAGCCCCTTCTTCCCTAACCGAACCTCGCCGCCGCTGCTCTCAACCGCCGGCGACCTTTCCTCTCTCGGAGGTTGTCGGCGGTTCCCCGTCCTTCACTCTTCTCCTCCTTTCTCTTCCCCTACGCCATTCAAACCTTCTCCCCTCCGGCTCGGTTTCATCTCAGTTCTGTGGTCGCAGATCCGCCGTCGCCTAGCCCCTCCTTCCCTCCTCGAGCAGCTCCAGATCTGGTGTGGGAACTCTTTCCCTTAGGGATTGAGGCGGATCTGTCTTCTTCTTCGCCTCCACTCCCTTCCCCTCCGCTCTGCCCTTCT
>JAYMSV010000931.1:0-14403 GCA_036897745.1 Erodium moschatum | reverse complement strand
TTTGTTCAAGTGTTACATCCTGAGTTGGTATTATACTATTAATTTTTTGTTTATTATTTTTGAAACATAAAAAGTGAACAAGTTTGTACTAATTGAATTGATATAGTTATACTTATTGATCTTCTTTTAAGAATTGTATGATACTTTTAGTTTAGCAGAATGTTTATGTTTTTTAATATATTTAATATTTGATATTATTAATATTTTTTATATAGTATAATACAAAATTTGGTAATATATGATAAAAAATAATAAAATAATAGTCCAATTAATCCCGACCTAACGCTTAGGACCCCTTCCCGCCCGACTAACGCCTAACGTTTTTTACAACCATGCCCCTAAGTGAGTGCATGAACTAGTAATTTCAGAAAAGTAATTGGTTCAAATATCTGCATTGCAATTCTTGTATGGACTTGGCCCATTATAAACATTTCTTGTCTCATATGCCTTCATTTGATAGCAATTTGCTATGAAGCAAAAGCTCCTCCTGTATTAGGAGAAGTTCATATGATTCAAATGTACTGTAAGGATGGAAAATCAATCAATTTACCTTTATTATTTTGTCATATTCATATAATCAATGGGCTTTTGGCTCTTATTTAAGCTTATATTATCAAAAAATATATATGACACTGGATGATTTTGTTACCCTATTGTTTAAAAATGTATCAGAACATTTTCCAGTTTGACCCTCAGTAAGACCACAATACTTTTTTATTCAGGTATAAAGGTGTTATTAAGGTACAAAGGAAACAAAACGGGTTTCAACCAAAACTATGTATAACAAACCAAATCCCGAACAATATAATGAGTTTGTTGAAGTATGTGATTGCAACAGCAAATTTTTCACATCACTAAATCCATGTGCTGAAACCCCAACTCAATTTTAAGATTTTAAAAGATACAGTAAAAATCATGTTTCTCTCGCCAAAATAATGCATTAGTTCTTAGTTACAACTTAGAATAACGATCCATATATATGAATAAACTCAATTGTACGTTAATTTTTATTTCCAGGAACGATCACATCAAAGTATTCACTGAACATATAATAGAGTTGGGATGATGCTTACGGCTGCTTCAGTGGCTGTGGAGTTGAAAAACAAAGCCTCTGCTTCGAGATCCCGCATTGAGGCCTTAATAGAATCCACTTGTGCATCCAAAGACTTCCATCTCCTTTTCAAAATCTCCACTGTTTGTCTGGATGTTCTCTCAGCATAGTAGCCTTCACCTAGAAGAACCTGCAAGTAATTAAAGCAACACATAAGACAACATTAATGATCGAGTTTCAGAGTTTCATACACAACCACTCTAAATTCCAACAAAATTGCACCTTTGATTTCTTCAACACCATCTAAAGCAAACCCATTATAGCCCTTTTTCAGGCATAAAAAATATATACAGAAGTGCATTGGGCAATGCCTTACCAGAAACTCATTGGTATGTACCAAGCGACCTGGGAAGAAGGCAGCTTTCCCAAACGGAACCTAGAAACAGAACAACAGAAAAGGATCGATTATGACCTAAATTGGCCAAGAGTAGCAAAAACAATTGAGAAACATTGAGCAGAACCGACGAAATCGATTAATAGAGATAGAGAGATTGAACTTGCCATGATGTCGTGGTGGAGTTCGTCGGGTAGGCGGCCGACGAGGTTGAGGAGGGATGAGTTATCGGCGACGAAGGTGCGGAGCTTGAGGAGCTCCTGCTGGTTCTGGTGGATTTTTCCGTGGACGCGATTGGCGGCTTTCTTAGCTTCCTCCGCCGGGAACATCGACGCTAAAGGCGTGGCTGTGCCCTTCATCGCCTCTGCCATTGACATGACTACCTACAAAGTTCCAGAAACACTCTTCTTTTGCTTCGCCAAAGGAGCTCACGGCTTCTCCTTCTCTCTGCTGCAGCTCTTCCTCAGCTTTTTCTTGCTCTCGGCAGACTGTATATGGGCTTAAGTCTTGTGGGCTTTAGGCCCAAAAGCTATCCGAACCATTTATTTATTCTATAATTCAATGTCAACGAAGATATATAATTTTTTTGAAAGGGAAATATCATTAAGAGAAAATAAATTACCCAAAGGCTAGATACTAAAGTGAAATGCAAAAACTAGAACAAAACTAATAGGAACTAAAGACTTTAACAGGCCGCTTGCTAATGAAAAATTGACGATCACTCATGGTGTCACACGTTGTGGGTGAGTGACAATCATTCTCGAGATATCCGGTGGATGAACGGTTAGGAAGCTTAGGTGACCCTTCTCATTGAAATGGTTTGGTGTAAATTGGATTTTCTCTCGTCCTGCCTTACAATGTTTCGCGTCCCTATCGAGTATGTGTGAGGGTCTCGCAGATTATTAGAGTGTTGTAAATAGACCAGCCTGATGGGGGTTGAATGAACACCTAATGGTGCAAGTGTCACCCGTGACATGGTGGTTGGGTAGTATCAACCCAACTTTCCGTATCTAGATATTTCATTCGGCTAGGCAAGGGTGCTTCCTACCCCTCGACTATTCCACCTTTACCATCAGATCCCTCAAGGCCTTGGACCTTGGTGGATCTTTTAGACTCGGGTCTAGGGGATTGAGTTCCTTTACCGGAACGTTTGATCTGATGTCGTCTCCAATCTCGAAGGTGTCAATTGTCTTCGGTCGGACGTCGCCTTATGTGATTCTGTTAGTCTCGATCTCCCTCTATCAGCGTTCATGGCGCATGGAAACCACGCATAATAAGTGGGGGTTCCAAACTGCTTGCAGCACTTTTTAGGGCCACGTCTTCGTAGCCCCCTTTCTCCGTGACCGGTATCTACCTCACGTACTATCGATTGTAGGATCTCTTATAATCCCTAGTTACCTCGTAAAACACTATAGATCACGTTGTGGGAAAACCTATATACTCTTCCTCGGTATACTCGATATGCATTGATGTCGTGAAAGCCAAGAGAGACATCCAAACTCTTATCATCATTGCTAGTGTCGACCATATACTTCCTTGGTACCACTAGCGGAATAGATTTCTCTCTGCCTCTTCAACGGCCAGTCGCACCTTTACAACGAAAACGAAGGTTTTCCAGGCCCCCTCCATCCCCATCGTAGCCACTTGAAATCGCTTATCTGCGACCACTAGGAGTCGCATCACCCCAAACATAAGAAACTTTATCGTGCGACAACGAAAAGCAGCACTACCACATTAATAAAACAACACATCCTCGCATTAGAAAGACATGCCATAGAGGGGAATCACCAATAAGAAAAATCCTTCTAGTTGTGGTGTCGGCGTGCTCCATCTCGCCATGGTTCAAGACCATGTCTCCTTGTCATTGCACAAGTTGTCGTCATTCTCAACTTTTGAAATACATTCAAATATTATGTGCATGACACGTGATTTTAAACTGTTAAATTTTAATATATTTCATTAATTTGAACAGACAATACTCATTAATTTACAACACGAGTACAAAGTCATATAGTAAAGAATTACATGATCTTTCTTTCAAGAAAAATAAAAACTACAATTACATAGTATTCCTCAAAATAAAATGGTGTAGTACAAACCTAAACAAGTTATATTTCTAACTAGATATGTATCTTCGAAAAACTTGTAACAACTATGATTAGTGATAAACGAGGTAGACAAGAAGAGATCGAATAGCAACAACCAATAGCTTTTGAATCCTTTCGAAAAGAAATGAAGTTTGATTTTTGAACGAAGATATAAATCTATAAATCATATACATTGACACGTGCCCTTCACTTCACCCTCCAAAACCAGTCCTCTCTCTCTCTGACCTTCGTTTACCAAAACAGCAGGCGTGTCAACAACCCCCCTTGCTCCCAAGCTCACATACGAGCCTTCTCTTCACCAACGCCTCAATCAATCGCTAACCCATTTAACTATTCGGCTCATAACAGCTGGATTTGGCTCCAGAATCTTCCGGTGGAGGGAGGCTTTTATTGCTCAGAGACACTCCAATTTCTCGGCCGCTGAGCTCTCATTTTCAGTCATCCGATCGGTGTAAATTGTTAAATTGTTGTTGGGGGTTGCTATTCACCATTTTTGGCTCCGCTTGAAGGAATCTCTACATGTTTATTCACATGGGTTTTGTGTCATTTTCTTGTTTGATCTCGAATCAGCTCGAAAGGGGCCTGCTTTAGTTGGGATTTGTTGTTGTTGAGTTCTGGGATGGAGTGGTTTGGTATTGACATGGTTACTGTAGGGAATTTGGGGAATTTGAGGTTTCAGAGGAGGGGGCTTGGTTTTGTGTTCTCGGTGGGGTTCCTGTTGTGGGTAGGTTGCGTGGTTTTGCAGCCAGTGAAGGGTCTGAGGCCATTGAGGGAGAGGGCTCAGTCCTGGAGTGACGAGGTTGGTCTTTTGGTCTCTGATTCTTGCTGTTTTGAGTTGCAATTTGATGACTTTACTGTATTTGATCCTTTTTGTGATGAAGTTTCTCTCTTTTGATCTCATAAGTGCTTTTCAGCCATGAAGTTTATTGTTTTCTTTAGTTTTGACTTTGTGCTACAAAAGTGTTTGTGTTCTTGCTTTAACTTTTGAGGGTTGTGTTAAGTGTTTCTCAGTTTGAGATTGTGCAGTTCGAGTGTAATTCTGAATCTAATGGTTAAATGAGATGGCGTTTTGTTGCAATAACTATGGGAACATGAATTTAAGGCTTAAGGTTATGCCCAGCAGTGCTGTGGGATGAATGGTTTATGCTGTATCTACTTGAACTCTATTAGTGTATATGTATCTGCAAACTTGCAATTCATACTTCGCACCCTAATCTATATAATTATTGAGTTTTAAATGCATATATATGTCAGTTTGTCATATGGGGATTGTAATCTAATTTGTATCTTTATTGCTTGTTCTTTATACTGCTTCTTGTTTATGCAGTGGCTATATATCAGAAAAGATGAAAGTGACTTGGGCCCGTTTTCACCATGGAACATAACAGGAACTTACAAAGGTTAGTAACTAGTATATGCATGAATCTAAGTATCTATTTTCTGTGGGAAGTCTTTTAAACTAGCATTTAAGTGGTAGAGATGTGTATTAGTTGTCAAGTGTTTTATACTTCAACCTGAAGACCCATCAACAAATACATGAATAAAAATAGAAATGTAGTGCAAGAAGGTGTATTCACTCATGTGTTGAGTTGGTGCTTCTATCTTGATCCAAGGTTAGATTTATTCACATATGTGACATGCAGGGGCCTGGAAATTTCTAGATTCTGCAAATAGCTCTTCCAGATTTCCAGATTTCAGAAGATCGGATGGCAACTCTATCATCGAAATAGTCACCACTCCAACGAAGATAACGGGTGTGCACTATGTTCAGGTGAGGCTGTTGATATATTGTCAACGATGCATGCAGAATAGGAAATGTTGATGACAAAAAATGAACATACTAGATTACAAACATATGTACAGTTCCTATTAATGGAAAACATTTACATGAACTTTCCGTTTTTGGTTTTAACAACAGGGAGTAATTATTTTCCGTGATGTGTTTGATAATGAACACAATGTTGCTGGTGCTCAAATCAGAGTTGAAGGTGTTTATGTATGGCCTTTTAGACAACTTCGGCTTGTAGCTAATAGGTATCTCTTTAACTTTGGCATCTTAAACTCTTAATTAAAGATTCAATTTTGTGAGCACTCACTTATATCAAGAAGATGGTTTACATGTTTCACTTTAACTCTGCATCCTTGCACTGTGATTCTGCAGTGGAAAAGAGGGAGATTTGATCCAAGAGGATGGTTATATCTTATCAAATCCGTATCATCTGGTAAAACTTCTCACTCAAAACAACTATGTTTTATTGCAATGGAATTGGTTATATTATATCTGATCAAATCCATATAATTTGTTTGAGCAGCTTGGAGTTTTCTCATCCCAGGTGTTTCAAGATTCTTCGCGAGACAAGATATGGAGAAAGAAGCATTGTAAGATTGTGTAATAAATTTTAGGGATAATTGCAAAAAAGTACCCCGAGCTATTCATTTATTGCAACTTATGGCCATCTTCCTTAATAATTGCAAAAAAGTACATCAAACTTGTCTTCTTTTTTACAGTTTTACCCTTACAAATAGATTTTAAAAATAATAAGTAAAAAACAAACAATCCAAATTTTCTTCCTCTTTGTACCTTACAAATAGTAAGAAATGGAAGTGATATGAAATTTGGATTTTTTTTTCTTTAATTATTATTTTAAAATTCAAATTTCAAAGGGTAAATCGTCATTTTGAAACAAATTTATACAAAGTGCAATAAAAAGTCAACTTCAGCGAACTTTTTTGCAATTATCCCTGGTTGCAAAAAGTGAATACCTCTGGGTACTTTTTTGCTATTATCCCTGAATTTTAACCTTAAGTTCATGAAACTGTTATTGGTAGTAATTGGAAATTTTTCTCCCTGCAGCTCTAGGTTACAATATGGAGAAACATTGTAATATTGAGTTTGCAGCTCAAGTTTCGCGTGTTACAACCATCCAAAATGGTACTATTAATTATAAATATGAACACATTGTTCTTACTGATATTGAGCTAAAAATTTCTGTTTTTTTGTCTGATTTGTTTGAAGTTACTAAGTTTTGCATTCCTTGTAGACGGTGATCATGACCATGACCGTTATCATATGGAAGGGTTAATGGAGAGTCCTTCAATGGATGGCAATGGGGATTGCTTCTCACCCCTATCATTAAATGCTACTTCTGTTAACATTGAAGTCTACTATAACAAAGCAGTGAACTATACCTTAATGGTGACCTTTGTATCCTTTTCATATAGTTTTTCTAAGGACTAATAAGCAAATAGATTATTATTAGTAGTCAGTTTTTTTGGTGGATTCCTTAACGTTCTGCACCAGGTTTCATTCCTTCAAGTGCTTTTGTTAATTCGACAAATGGAACACAGCAACACTCAGTCTGTAAGAACTGAATTACCTCTGTATTATGCTGATTAATAGTCTTAGTCTGCATGGATGTAAATGTGGTTAATGAATGACGATTAACTCGTATTATATAATCATAAAAACAATTGTTCTTTTTTGTCTAATTCTGTCAGGGAGCAGCTAAAGTTTCGATTTTGATGATCGGGCAACAGGCCATCCTGGATGCATATCTTTGCCTTCTACATCTAACAGCAGGAATACTTGTTGGTAAGCTTATTGGTCAGGTTTACCAAATATTGTTTTGTAGGGTTGCAAGCCACCACCCATATAAATTGCCCACAAACAAATAAGCGCATAAAAAACACAACGTTCAGGTGCATTATAAATTGTCCACAACAACCAACTACGATATAAATCGTCCGCATCACATTATGATACACAATGGACGGAAAAGAGGCTCATTTTTCAATGGAAATATTTTCTGTTTTTTTTCCATTCTATTAATTAGAGGGTTTTCAATTTTACAGAGTCCTTGTTTAATGCTTTTGCTACTGCTGCATTCTTCAAGTTCGTTGTATTCTCAATCTTTGAGATGAGATATCTCCTTGGTATATGGAAGGCAAATAGGCCTATGAATAGTGGAGAAGGTTGGGAGACAATGAGGCGCGAGCTTTCTGCTCTGTACAGCCGGTTCTGTAAGTGCCATTTCTTAGTTCGTACTAAATACTTTTTTATCAGCAACTATTTAAATGTATCAAGATTTGGGCTCAAGATCACCCCTTATGTAGAAGGGAGGTCTATTTTTGTCACTTCACCCAACAAGAGTTGGTGAGAGATCAAAGAGGCCCAACTGATGTTGGAGAGAGAGCCTTAAGAGGCCCAAAATGTAGTTGGAAAGAAATAAGGCTTCAGAGATACTAATTTGACTATTTATCATTTGCAGATGGGATACTTTTGGGGGGTATTTTGGTCATGTATGAGTTTCATAATTATCTACGGCCCATTCTTCTCCTTATGTATTCATTCTGGATACCTCAAATAATCACGAGTGTTGTTCGAGATTCAAGAAAGCCCCTGCACCCTCACTACATTATAGGCATAACTCTTACTCGTATGGCCATCCCATTGTATATATTCGGATGTCCTAACAACTTCATGCGGATTGAACCCGACAAGGACTGGTGTATTTGCTTGTGCGTGTACCTTGGACTCCAAGCAATGATTCTTCTTCTTCAGCACTATCTTGGATCCCGGTGCTTCATTCCTCATCAGGTTGAGAAGATACTGTATTCAATTTGGTCCATACAATACAACCTTGCATGTCTTGATCACTTACTTATTTTGCATGTTTGATTTACAGATTTTACCTGAGAAGTATTGCTACTATAGAAGACTTGACCGGGACACGAATAATGCTATTGATTGTGTCATTTGCATGACAACCATTGATCTCTCTCAGCATTCTAATGACTGCATGGTACTATCACTGTCAAGATGATTTTTTACTCCAAGATTGTGAATTTGTCTGATATGTAAATTCTTGTTCAGGTAACGCCGTGTGATCATTTTTTTCATTCGGGTTGTCTACAAAGGTGGATGGATATAAAGATGGAATGCCCAACTTGCCGGCGCCTGCTGCCACCAGCTTGAAGAAATCACTAATGTCTCCCGGCGCTATCTTCTCATCTTTTACCTGCAGTCTTGTATATGTAATTGTATAGTTTCTGTAAGTACATTAGAAATTTGTAGCTAAGGATCTTTCAATTCCATTATGTGTCCTTGGAATTGTTATCTTCCAATTTCCTTGCATTTCAACAAGAAGCAAAATAAAAGAAGGCTTGGTTGTAGATATGGTATGCCGTACATGTTTTGCACATAACTATCACCGGCTTTAAACTTTTAAACTTTCAGAAAGTTACCAATACTTTTGTCTGAAAATGATCGAAAACATCCTGATTAGATGTATAAAACGGTGAAGTAAAAGTAAAAGTACTCTTTAAAGTGCATCAAAAGGACAGAAATGATTTAAAAAAAAAAAAGAATTGGTGTGAAACAGTTATTTGCAATTTTGTCAAAGTTTATGTAGCTATAAATAACATTTTAAAGTTGAGGATAATTTCGTGCAAAAAAAAACAGTACGAAATAGCTATGAACAATTGACCCGTAAAAGAATGCTAATTCACATTAGTTTCGAGATTTGAGCAAATCAGCTTAAAGTAGAGTTATGTACATGTGTGCATATACATTCAGAATACAGATAAAGCATGTGTCCTGGAAATACATTGTAATGACAGACAACACAACAAGACAATATGAGTTGTATATATTTGTCATGGCTGCAACATATCTTCTGCTGCAATAACAGTAAGAGAGCGAGTTCGTTAGGCACTCTGTCTAGGCAAGGACGCTCGTTGCTTAAGCAGCAACTGCTTCAATTCCCTTAAAAAGTCAGGCTTGGAGCACAAGTAATTCTGAAATGATTCCCTTAAATTCTGCAGCAACTTTGTGCTGTCACAATTGTCAGTGTCAATGTTAAGCAGCACAGTAAACAATTCCTTCCACAGACTATTCCAATACCTGCAGAAAACAAACAAGTCAAGTTGTAAGTACATAAACTAAAGAGACTTGGGAAAGTTGAGGATTTCTGAGCTACATACCGTTTAAAGGGTAATTTGGGGAGGTAGATGAAGCCACCATTGTGAGCTTTCTGCTCAATCTCCATATAGGTATTGTGCAGCATCAGATGGACCACAACACAGAGGCCATATGTGTCAACCTAAAATGAAGATACATATAACATTGCAGAGTCAGTTTAGTAGCCCTAGTATGCATCTCAACAAGCTACTTGAGTTGAGTAGAGACGGGCCTGAAATTTCCAGGGCTTTTTCTGTTGCATCTCTACACAACGAAACCCAGAAGTCCTGCAATCTCCCTTGAATGATATGTTATCAGGAAAAAGATGCAGATCCATGCCCCTCCCCCAGTCAACAAGGCAAAGACCCTGCTCAAAATAATGTACTTGTAGTCTTATGTATCTGTGAAAACAGCCAAAACCTTTAAAACCATGATGCAACTAAGATCTAACCTGGTCACGCCATGAGCCACCTCGCTCGCGAAACTTGTCTTCCTTAAGGTCATCCCTGCAAAAAGTTAGGTAAGTGATATCCGTAGAATGTCAAGCAATAAAAAAAATTCGTTAAAAGATAAGTAGTAGGGAAAAGCTCACTCAGCTACCCTTAAGTATGTATCATTCTCAATTAACTAACCCTGAGTTCAAAAAAATAATTGAGAACCACCTTTAGATTTTATCTCATTTTAACCCAATTCCATCAACTTTGAGGTGTTAAATAACAAAAATACCCTCATGAAAGAAAAAGGAGTATTTTTGTCATTTCACACCTAAAAGTTGACAGAATTTGGGTAAAATGAGATGAAAGAAACTTAAGAGGTTGACTTAGGGGTAGTAGTTAGTTGAGAATAGTGCATACTTAGAGGTGTGATGAGTGAGATTATCCCCAAGTAATATGGACTTGTGAAATTAGTTCGGGAAATCATCTTTCTATATTTACTGTGCTGGGTTAAGGAAAATAGTTTTCCCTACGAAAACCCAATTAGCTAGATAAATTAAATAACAAAGAGCCTATACTTGATCTAACATTCTGACATACAACAGATTAAATGTTAGAAAATATATATCAATGTTAGGGGGAAATGTTTTATTTTTTACCTAGCATAGCGCATAAGTAGATTATCAGGCTTGAAATCACCATGAATGATGCCAACACTATGCAATCTTTCCAGCATGCAGAGCATCTCTATAGTATAATACATACACAGCAATTCATCCATGGACTTGCCACATATCCAGTAAGAGTTAACTGCATCCTGCACCAGGTTTTTCACATTTTGTGCAAGTGGTGAGTAAATGATACCAATATAGATGGAATTGGAGAATGAGCCAATTGATAAACCAACCTGAAGTGTACCGTGTGCTAGATAATCACATACAAGTACGCTACAATCAGAATAGAGCTGAAGTCTTTGAGCAAAACCAAAGCTTGATCTCTGATATTATGAGACACCAAAATTAAGTAGCATGACGAGATCAAGAAAACATGAATACAAAACCTTGCTAGAATAAGCCATACTTCCTTCTCAGGGATGCGCCGATCAAGTTGACGATACATATAGAACTCCCAAGGAAAAGCGGGCTTTTGCACCTGTTTGTGATTTCAAAGACCATGAAATTGTGCAAAAGATGACGGTCATTAATATGTATTTACAAGTGAGAAGAGGGAAATATTACCTTGATTGCAACAACTTCATCAAAATTACCATTGACAAATGCTTTAAAAACTTGAGCAAAACCGCCCTGTCCAGCAGAGCCTTTGATCTGGTACTTGATTCCACCTTGTAAACAAGAAGGGCAACAAAGTTATAGGAGATTGTTTGATTCATAGAAAAACACTGTAAACTAAGGTGCATAAAGGCACCACCATTCCGGGGTCCAAGGAGGGTCATTATGTACCCAATTTTGTAAAAAAAAATGCATAAAATATATTTCTCTCGAAAGAAAATCAACATGTAATGGTAAGAGTACAATGACACTGAATCAAGCATAGCATTAGATGGAAGTGTGAGGGGTTTTGAGTCTTATAACTTCTTATGATATGAATCAACTAAATAATAACATTTATATGATACTTGCAATATTATTCACGGAGAATATTTTTTATTAGCAGTAACCTCAAGTGTGGGATGGTAACCATCAATCCCATACTTATTATATGAGGTCTTTGCCACTTCACCCATGACCCTAGGTTATTTCTGACAAAATATTATTGATACACTATTTTTTAATATTATAAACGACATTTAAATATATCATTATTTGTGAGATTTACATAAGTATCAAAGCCCACTCCAATGTGTTTCCTAAAATATGTTTATATCTCTGCAAATTTGCAAACGAAGGGAATATTATGGAAAAGAAAAACCACAAGCAATTAATAAGGTATAAATGAATATAGTATGCACGAAGACGGTACCAATTTCAACAGTTTTGTTCTTTAAGGAAGTCAACGGTACTTTTCCTGGGTAAGGTTTAGAGCTTTGACGAAACCCCTGGAAAGTGTAAGCATTGAACAAATCACAATCCAGAATCAAATAAAATTCTTGAAAAATATAAAAAGTAAATATCCTTACTTCATATTTCACAATGTCAGGCTTTATCTTGTTCAATAGATAATTTGAGGTGGAAACTTCCCAGGGATCAATACAATTTTCTCCAAAACTTATGGAATCATCACCATCAGTCTGCAAAAGAAAATACAAAAATAATAATTTACCTATAATAAATGGGCAAAATGAAATATAGGTGTACATGAAGGCTCATTTTTTCGTCATGGCAATTTCTTCTGACATCTAAATGAGAATTTATTACTATTGTACTTGGGTAGAGTATCCATGAAAGATTAATCAACAAACCAAAAGGAAAAAAAAGGAGGTAAGCAACAGTAGAAGCTCATTAGTTTAGCAAGGTTACTTCCAAACAATGATTGTGACAACATAGTCGGGCAGACGGTCCATAGAAACTATGTTTCACAAAACAGGCTTGGAAGCCAGTGGACATGTTAATATAACAAAGCACAGATACAATATTTTTGACCATGGGCATTGGGCAACACCATGAGCACCGAGGCCTTCAACATGATGTTACTAAGAAGAAACTTGAAAGAAATAATCATAGAACTTACAAGAGAGAACAATGTTTTCCAGCTAAAATAATGTCTTTGTACGCAGATGATCACACCTTATATATATATTGGTTAACTTTACTCCAAGACAAGATAAACTCTGAATGTAAATAATCATTTTCCCAACCTATGGACTGAGTATGCTGCATCTCCATCGTGCACTTATTTCAAGTGACTACTACAACAATATCAAAGCAATAAAAAACAGATAAAAGAATATTACAATAACTCCAAGATCAGTTTACAGACCTTCTGAAGTGAAGAAGCATGGACAATATCAGAAATTCTATCAAGGAACAAGCTTTTGGATTTCTTCAACCTTCCAAGTGGTTCAGCATTCCTATCACCCCCATCAACATCAATAGTATTAAAACACAGTGGAAAAATGACAAAACCACGTGCCATTAACATACATACTTATGCAAATGAAAACAAACCTGTCAATGCCAGTCTGATAAACCCTTAATGCCTCAAGCAAGTTCCCTTTAGCTTCGAGAAACCAGGCATAAAACTCATACAGCATAGACTGGCCAATACATATCTCATTCTCCTCCATTTCTCTAAAAACACTTTCAAAATCCTTACTCCTGTCCATCTGCATAAACGAACAAACAACAGAAAAAAATCCAATCAAACCCTTAATTAATAATAACCCATCAAAATTAAACCAAATGAAGCTCTGAAAAAGTAAGAAATTAGACAAACTGAATCAAACCCATCAAAATATATCCACCCAAAAGCTCTATAGTCAAACCAATTCTCAAGCAATGACCCAATACCGAGGAGGCGAGATGGAGGGTAAATTACATGGAGAAACCAAACTTTGAGGAATCTGGGGTCGTCCCGGTAGCGATGATTTTGCTTGAAAGCTGCGATACAGTCGAGAAGGAGCTGGTCGATGTCCGCTGCAGCAGCTGCGTTGCCTGATTTGAGAGCATCGAGGGCTTTGCTGATTGACCTGGATCGAGGAAGCAAATTGGGGATGAAATTGAAAACGAACAGATAGAGACCGGTGAGTATGTAGATAGAGAGGTGAGGTGCGGTACCAGAGCGACGGCAGGAGCGGATCTTGAGCGGAGGAGGAGAAGCCGGCGGAGACCATAATCGCTACCACTGTGAGAGTGAATGTAACTCACTCGCCGATGTGTCTCTCCGACATATTAGACGCGGGCATTTCGGTATTCTGAATTTCTCACCATGTTACTGTGGGACCACTTCATTTCTTAATTAATTTTAGGGAAATTTTCGCTCAGCTACACTTAATTATATGTGATTTATCCCGATTATAATATTTTTTCGTCTAGTATCTTTCAGTTAATTTTTGGACGGAAAAAAGATCGTGTGACGTACATTTGATTTTTTTCTTCAAAAATAACATAAATGTCTTTATACACATTGTTATTTTCCCAGTAGTAATAAAAGAGATCGGAAATGATGGAGAAATAATTTTTGGGAAAATAAAGTCATTTTTTCATCCAAAAACTAGCGAAAAGATAATAAAGTGAAAATTTTGAAAAATTACGATATCTGAAACGCAAAAAAAAACAGAATTGTTAAGAGCATGAGCAGCCATGGGATGCTCGTAGAGGTGCTGAAGCTGAAGCTTCTAATAAAATATTATATTTTAGAGCCTTCGAAGCTGGAGGCTTCGAGACTGAATTGGGGAATTCTGCAGTGGTGAGAAGCCTGCAGAGATGCACGCAGAGATGTCCAGATTTAAATATTATTAAACTGACTTGTATTTGAAGCAAACAATGATTTTATTACAC
>JAYMSV010000930.1:0-14407 GCA_036897745.1 Erodium moschatum | reverse complement strand
AGGTTTAAGGCATTACTTGGTGCATTTTTCTGTCCTTATAATATTAATCTGCTCCTATATTGTCTCCATTAATTATACTACCTCACCAATCCGCATCCACCCACTGTATGAGAATGAAAGAATAGAAAACTGACTAACAGCAATGATTGTTTTGAATTTATTTTCTTTTCTGGTCTATCTGATTAAACTCTTCTTGTTTTGGGACTGTACTTTTCATTTGTTTTTTCACTTCTCATTTGCTGGCACTTATATGCACAATTTTCTGGTGGTTCTGCAGGAGCAGTCCCATGCAAAGCAACAGTTAGTTTCTTCTGTCAGCAAGCTCAGTGAAACAGTCTTTGAACCATTGCCTGGATGCGTAGAGATTCCTTCGGATGGAACTGATGTATGGGAAATTGATTCCACACAGCTAAAAATCGATAATAAAGTTGGATCAGGGTCGTATGGCGATCTGTAAGTTCGGTTGGATACAGGGTAGTTGTGTTTGCATTTGAACTAAATCAACTCTTACTTAATTCAACTTCTTTCAGGTATCGAGGCACATATCGTAGTCAGGAAGTGGCTATCAAAATCCTTAAGGCTGAACGTGTCAATTCAGAGATGCTGCGGGAATTTTCCCAGGAAGTATACATAATGAGGTTTGTAGAATATGCTTATGGTGTTGAGTAGCATTAACTATCCCTTTTGAAAAGAACTCATTGTATTGGCTTTATTGCATTGAGCTAAAAAAATCCTCTTAAAAAACATTTTTTTTCTTCTGTATGTGAGCATGCTTCTGCTTGATACTTTGAATTTCTAATCAGGTACAGGTTTTCCTGATCAATCTTTAGGTGTTTTATATTGTTCCAGGCTTGAGTCAGCTAAAAATGCTGCTTTGGCATGCAACACTTGCTCTTATCAAGCGTCATCATATAAATTTTAAGTTATGCTTATCATTTTTTTAAAAGTTCCTTTAGCTAATCTTGTGGACAGAGGAAAAAGATTCAGATTTCTAAAGGACAGTATTGATGTTTTAGCACAATTTAAATTTAATTTGTAACACTCAGTCCTTTTGTAGCCTAAAAAGCACGATACTGGTAGTCTTGTTTTTGGTTTGTGGCTTACTCTAAGTCTCTAAATCTGTAAGAACATGAGAATTTTCAAGTTCAGGAGTATGTCTATTCTTTTTTTATTAGTCATCCTATGTGTTAGACAAAATTCTGTATTTTCATTGTGTATAACACATCAAGATTTGCAAGCTTGATGAATGAAATAAAAACAGTACTCAATTTTGTTTCTGGTTATAAGTTTAACCTGGGAAATCTTTTAGGACTTTGTTCCTTGTTAAGGGTTTGCTCTTCAGGTTTAATTACCCTGGCATGTCATATATAGAAAATTTTCACATATCATGTATGAAGAACAAATAAATGGGATATAATGGCAGGCAGTAAACTTCCTATTAATCTATGTTTAGTATTATGAATATCAACTTTCAGAAAATTGACAATGATAAGCAAAGCTGCATAAAAGTTCATTTATGACAATCAAATCCTGGCCTCTATTATTTAATTGCATACATGCATAAACTGAACTTCCTTTTGGCATGAGTTAAATCCTCTTTTCACTGTGTTTATATACTCTGAAAACTCAATGTGGCGGTCAATAACATTTCTTGATTTACATGTGATGGGCTTTATATATAGCTTTCAACATGCAAGTGAATGATATTCTGTTTGCCTTTGCTCGAATATCTGGCTTGCCAGCTTCATTGCACTGACCTTTTGGTTAACAGGAAAATTAGGCACAAGAATGTTGTGCAGCTAATTGGTGCATGTACACGGGCACCAAACCTTTGTATTGTGACTGGTAAATTCTATTTTCCTTTTTGGTATGATGTTAATAGGAACGACCAATTCTACTTCTATATTGTCCATTTTTTTAAACTTGCTTTCATCTACCTTCACTCCATCACTTTTTGACGTTTGTTTCGGCTTTTCCAGAGTTCATGTCAAAAGGGAGTGTATATGACTACCTGCACAAACAGAAGGGGGTGTTTAAGCTTCCATCTCTGCTCAAAGTGGCAATTGATATCTCCAAGGGAATGAACTACTTGCACCAAAACAATATAGTTCACAGGGACCTAAAGACTGCAAATCTTCTAATGGATGAAAATGAAGTAAGAGAAGTCCATTGTGCACATCACTGTTTAAGTTCTTTCTTTTTGTATTCTGATTTGTCCGTGTGAATAATAAATTCAAGAAGTGAATTTTATTTATAGCAATTTACTAAAGGAATCAATCTTTAATCCTGGGTTCTTTCTGGACAGGTTGTTAAGGTTGGTGATTTCGGGGTTGCCAGGGTACAGACTCATTCTGGAGTGATGACGGTCGAAACTGGGACATACCGCTGGATGGCCCCTGAGGTTTGATACTTAGTCCTCTAACGTTTACTTCGGTTTCTTTCAAGAGCATTTCGGTTATATGAAGTTCTTTCATAGTCCTTGTCCTCAGATATCAACTTTACTTTCTTGATCATAATCTTTGCCATTTGCATCACCATAATTTGTTACCAGATGTTTTTGTCAAGGAATATTTGAGGACATTCCTAACTATTAGGTATATGCCATTTTGGTATCAGAGCACCCTATATTGATACGCCAAGACTGATTTTTTGTTTTGGCATTTCATTCCTGCTTGCTTATTTCTCTGGCTAGACTGTAATGCTATAGTTATGGATATGGTGTACATGTCTTTTTGATGAGCATAAACGTTTAGGTTTCGTCTCCAGTTTATTTTGTTGTCCACTTATTTTGGAAAGGGATTTTTATTGTGCTACCTCTAAAGAGGCATTTCCTTACCATGACCTTTATGAATGAAGGTGATTGAACACAAACCTTATGACTACAAGGCAGACGTATTCAGTTTTGGAATATCACTTTGGGAGCTTCTAACTGGAGAGGTAATTTCTCTTTTGCTCTTTAAAGGTCTCTAGAAACACCTCTGTTCCAAAATAAGTGTCTTGTGTGATTTTTTGCAAGTGAAGTTAGCACTACACTTTCTCACCGTGTCCTCATGTGCTTGCACTTGCTAAACATTCATGTAGTGAGAACTAACTCATGCAATATTATTGGTAATCTGTGCATAATTCACTTCTAAAAAAGAAAGTGGACACTTGTTATAGAATACCCAGTTGCTAAAATGACCACCTTCGTTTTTGTACTTAACCCCATGAGTTTGTTACAACAAAAACACGTATGGTTACATGAGAGAGAGTCCAATACCAACTCACTTATCCTTAATTTTTACGAAAGGATTGAAAAGTGGAAACCCGTTTTGGGGCGTAGGGAGTATTATGCTTCCCTTGCTCTTCACGGGGATCCATACATTATTTTTTACTCGTTTTGTTTGTTTAAAATTTCAGATCCCCTATTCATACTTAACCCCACTACAAGCAGCAGTTGGTGTAGTGCAAAAGGTACCTTCTTTCTTTGAATATAAAACCTGCCAACTTTATTTTCTTCTTTTTAGCAGCAGTTCACTTTAATTTATCTTATCAGGGTATAAGGCCTACAATACCCAAGAATACTCACCCAAAGATATCACAATTGCTTGAGAGATGCTGGCAACAAGACCCCACTCTGAGACCAAACTTCTCTGAAATTCTGGAGATACTGCAGCAAATAGCCAAGGAGGTACTGTATAATTTATGGATATATAGTTTGGCCCCGTAAATAGTTCTAATTATACTTTGTACGGCAACAGGTTGGAAATGAGGGAGATGGCCGCAAGGAAAAATCATCAGGTGGTTTTTTCTCATCACTCCGAAAGGGCCACCACTGAAGTCTTGTTCTTTTCAGGAGCCTTGAGAATATAGAGATTGATTTTAAAAATGTCTTTATGACCTGACTGAGAGAGCCCATTGCCCACCTTGTTAGATATTGTGCTGTATAGTAACTTGCCAGGGGATTAATTACCTGCAATCTCCTGATCTTTTTATTCACAGGAGTCGTGTTTTTTTTCTTAAGTTTGGTCGGACTGTTCTTTCTCACATGCCTTCCCTAAGTTTGCAATGTGTACAAAATGGGTTAGGTTGAAGAACTGCTAGGTGGTGGATGTTTTCCGTGGAATTACGTTTGTTTATTTCCCTTTTTTCTTTTCTTTTTGCCTATTTTACTTTGGTGGTTTCTCGTTTGGAAAAAGAACCAATATTATATACTGATTGGCCATAAACGATGAAGCAAAGTTTGCCCGAGATTTTTCTAGATCTTTTACAGCGTATAAGCGAGACAGCAGGTAAGAAACCGATGCATGCAGTCGAGGACCGTTGATTCAATCATTTTCATATACTCGTCCAGATTGTTAGTCGATGAACCATAACATAGTATCTAGATAGCGACAATACATTTTTGATGAGCGGAGAACCAGACCCGACCCCAACGATCCTCCCTTTGGGTGAAGTAGGGGTTAAAGTTGGACACACCTTCTAACATTTGAATAAAAATGCTAGGCCTTCGATATGCGGAACCGTCAACGAAATGTTCTAGGCCCGTATAATGGAGTGTCATTGAAATAGTTGGACATAAGCCGCTCATTAGCATCGCATCAATCTTTGAAAATGTACTTCCTATTATGCTTCACAGGCATCGGGTTCATCATCCGTTCCTCGGCTTCCCTCACAGTAGGCTGTAACAACTGCACCAACTCATTTTCTGCCTCCCAGGTCATCTCCCGCAATGTCGTATAGTCGATTAAGGTCGGGTCAAACTCGTCACACTGAACGAACCCATCAACACCCATCTAAGAAAACGTCGTCGGGGTAATTGTATAGATAGAACAATGAAATAGTTGATGGTGCGAAAAATAGAACTTCACTGACTATTTGTAGCGAATTTGACTTCAAATTGTTTTAAAACACTAATTCCATTGACTCATCACCAGGTGGCAGAATCTCCGAGCCTCGACATAATCACCGCGTAGAATCGTATCACGTGGCGTCCATTGAAACTGTTGGTCAAAGCCGTCTTTACAGAAACGACAGCCAGCGATGCTTGTAGAATTGTAGGCGGTCGGTTGCAGACAACCCGGTTCAAAGTCGAGAAGTACCCGATTTAGACCAATCGACGAATCAATTTAACTTTTTAACCGATTTCAATGCTTAATTCGAGACCGAAAAGACCTAGACATATGTCCCCACGAAATACAATTGCCTACCCACAGGCCATAGGGGAAGGGGATCTTCATATTCTGGACAATCTCAAGTCTTCACTCTCTCTGACGAAATACAATTACTTACCCACAGGCCATAGGGGAAGGGGAGCTTCATATTCTGGACGATCCTCAACTCTTCACACTCTCTCTTTCTATCTGCTGCAACAATGACGACGCCCATGGGACCTCCACCTTCTCGAACCGCCGCCGCCTCCTCCTCCTCCTCCACGCCAACCGAATCCCTAGACGAGTCTACTTCCTCGACAATGAAGCCCCCCATGGGACCTCCGCCACATAAAAACCCAAACCCTAACCCTCCCAAGCCATCATCACCTCCTCTGCAAGGCGAGCCCGAGTCAGCTCCTCCAGACCACGAAGAAGACGCCGCTGAAGCTTCAACGCCCGAGAACAATTCAAGGAGGACCTCTCAAGGCGTCGCAGTGCCTTACACAATTCCTCCCTGGAGCGGACGGCCCTGCCACCAGTTTTCTCTGGAGGTTCTCAAAGATGGGCTGATTATTGAAAAAATTGATGTGTAAGCTCTGTGCACGATGCATTTCATGTTCAATTATAGCTGCCATTAGCTTTCTGAGAAATGCAGCTTGGAAGTTTTTAATACTGCTTTGCTTTTCAGGCACGATAAAGGAGCTTACATGTTTGGGCGTGTTGATCTCTGCGATTTCGTACTAGAGCACCCAACCATTTCTAGATTCCATGCTGGTATGTTTCTTCAGAAACATGTAGCATATTGAAACATTGAGTGTATAGTTCTTGTTCTAATGTTTTATGAGTATATAAATTTTCTCAAACATTTTGGATTGAAGTCCACAACTTTTGAATTTAAATCAATGTGATTAACTCCCAAAAGAACTGAAATGGAGACGATTTCTTGAAATTTGATCGAGTGAAATAAATAATGCGGCTGTGAGAGAATTTTATCTAGAATTTCTGTGTGCAGCAACTTTAAACTAACTCTAAAGTTTAGGTGATGCACAAAGTGCACCAACTAATGCACATGCCGTTACAATTCATCTGAAGAAGGCTACGTCAACTGAAATTAGTATTGTTTCGGGATTATTTAATTTTTTCATGATTCACAATTCAATTGATAATTCGTTTTGTTGCTTAAAAAATTCAAGGGTTAATTGCTAAAAGCTACAAAAAGTTTTGTCCACATGCTAAAAACTATATTAAGTTTAAAAGTGGACAAAAACATACAATAAGTATTGTCCACAGTCTTCTGTTACAAATAATGAACAAAATATTATGTTCTATTAAGTATTGTCCCATATGTTTTGTCCACAGTGCTTTTCAATGCTATATGTTTTGACCACAGTACTTAATGCTATCAAATTTTCCCTTCCCCCAAAAAAACCATGTGAAATCGGAACTTTCTTATTCAAATTAGTAGTAGTATCGTGTCAAAACTAATTTTTTTGTGCTTTACATACCTTTTGTTTCTTCCTGGAGCCAAGTCAGTCAGCGCCTCGAAGTCTCACATCCTTTTCATATACATACAATGCCTATTAATTTGATCATAATATATCCGATTTCCCATCACCTTTTTTACTGCTTACACTATTTTATCATTTATTGATCTGTTTACTGTCATGTTTATGTTTATTTGTTAATTTTATATTCCTTTTTCTTTTCTGTTTCACACTTGAAGTGTTTGTTTTATCTTTATCTTTTATTCATTATTGATATATTTATCATATAACTCTTTATAATACCGTGACTTAATCTTGCAATCCCGTATCTCAAGTCCTCTGATTCTCGGTTTGGTTACCACATTGATGCTCCATGTCAACCATGTTTATGAAGTGGCACGCCACTGCATGGTCACTGATGTTCTTTTACATGTATGGAAATGAAAACAATCTGTTTACAAAAGTTCTTTTGGCTCTCCCCGAAAACCCAATATTCTCTTGGTATCCTTGTTGAGTTATGCAACTTGGTCCCCATATTTTTGTACCAAAAACTGTATGAAAGGTCTATTTTCTATGATTATATGGCGAAGACATATATGATTGGTCATTTTACTTCCTACTTTGTGGAATCATCTTAGAAGATTTGTTTTTGTTATGTATTTCCCTCTTCCCCCACTTATACTTGTGTAGTTGGGTCATAGTTTCTATTTTTAATCGGCTCATGCTGCTTTTGTTTGTGTGAAAATTTCTCCTTCTTTAGAGGGATAAGTTGGACTTCATTTGGTTCTTTATGCAGACATAGATTCTTCTTTTGGTGATGAAAATTATGAATGTTTCTGCAACTAATTTTCTTGCATCTTAATTCATTTTTGCCAGTTCTACAGTTTAGGGAAAGTGGAGAAGCCTATTTATATGATCTTGGCAGTACTCATGGTACTTCCATTAACAAGAATCAGGTATTCCCAGGCAAAAATAGTTTGTTGTTAGTATGACAGTATTCGTTGATACATTTTATTGTACTATCATTATTCAATTAATACAATGTGGGTAAGCCTAGCCGCATATATAAGATTGGAGGTCGTAGGCTCGAGTAAGGGGGGAAACCTTGAGAAAAGCATGGTAAGGTTGCATATGTAGGGTGCTCCACTGGGCCTCTTTATGCTTTCTTAGTGAAGTAGGATGGTTGGAAATATCTTATGTCAAGTAAAAATTGTATCCTCAATTTGGAGGACCATGTGGGCTCAATACCTTACAGTTAAATGAAAACTTGTTGGAGAAATGAACATGAACAAGCCAATCTATTAAGGACTTAGGTCAGATATGCCAAACTGATCAGATGGGAGTTATATGTCCTCATATATGCCTCTCCTTTTTCTTGTTTAATTTCATCCATTGGATTGTGTATCTCAATATGTTGCAGATTTTCGTTTCATCATTCTCAAACTAGTATTACTACTTCTTTTTATATTTGTTAAACTAAAAATGGTATACGAGGGAAGAAAATAATTGAAAAGCTATCAATACCACCAAATAGGCTGTGTGGAAACATTAAATATTTGTTAAGGGTTCGTTTGTTGTTTATAATAGTACTGGAGTCTTACTTGATACCTTCTCATTCTTAATGATTCAGTAGTACTGACAAGTAAACTGTATTATCTGTTCAGTACATGATCTGCTTTAATGCTCTTAATAAATTGAACTGTTGACATATATTTGAGATCCTGTATTGCGATTATACTTGACTATTTGCTTGATAATATCAAGTTAAGGATATAATATAAGGGTTTTATGCGCTTTGACTATTATTTATGGTTATTTTATACTATATCAAATCTCGGGTAACAAATATGCAATATCATCTTCCTAAGTCATTTTTCTTTATGCTTTTTTCAGGTGAAGAAAAAGATTTATGTAGATTTACATGTTGGTGATGTTGTCAGGTTTGGCCTGTGAGTAGATTTCTAAACTCTTTTAGCTTTGATGATTAGTTCTCACATTATTTCTTTTTTCTAAACGATGATTTCATTCTAATTTCATCAGAGATTCCTTCAATTTCGGTTGTTCTTAATCTATTTTCCACCGGAACTAAAAAAGATTTGTGTGCATTGTATACATATTTTGTAACAGTGTTCTCCCAGTAGTAGCTACTTTGTTTATCATCTAAGTAATTCCTTTTTACTGTTTAACATGGAAAATGATTCAATAAGATCATACATAGTCACATACTGTTATTTTTTTCTCTCCAGTCTTTGTCTTATTGCCTGAGATGTTTGCGATCCACTTGTCATTGTTTTAAAAAAAATTTGGGTTCACGTACAATGTCAGATTGGTATGTACTAAACATTTCTTTCTTCCGTACGTATTATTATGGTGAACATATATTATCCTTAAAATGTTATATAATAAGGGTAGCTAGAGAGGAAAAGGTAGGTTTTCGTAACTTATACTTTGCTGTTTGTATCATCTTCTGAGATGTATTTCATTTTGTTTTCATACAGTTCATCTCGATTATACATCTTTCAAGGACCATCTGAGTTAATGCTCCCAGTAAGTCTGCTACATCACCACATATATACGTATACAACATGCTTTATATTTGCTAATAGAACCTATAAAATTTTGGAAAACCTGTCTGTTGTACTGAAACAGGTTGCTTATTTTTGTTTCATCTTGTTCCATTGATCTGTAGCAAGAATGAGTTTTTCGAGTCAAATATTACATGATTTTACGTAATCTCAATTTTATATGTTTGTTGCTCTTAAAAATCTGTTACTCCCTTTGTCCCAAAATAATTGTCTATTTTACTTTGAACAAAAATTAAGGATTGCTGGGATTGGTGAGTGCTCCACTTGCCACCATATACCCCCATGATCTCTCTTTTGTATTAACTCACTACATGGCTGTACTAGCTCAATGAAGGATACTATTGGTAATTCACAACTGGTTTACTTCTAAATAAGAAAGTATGTACGTATTTTGGTGCCTCCAATTTAGGAAAATGTTGACACTTATTTTGAGATGGAGGGAGTATTATTCAATACTTTATTGAGGAACATCCAAAAAGCTATGGTATTGGTATGTGCATATGCGTGCTGTTCTATCTTGTAAGTTGTGCTGTTTGTATGGTTGATCCGTCCCGCGTGGTTCTGTATTTCAGGAAAAGGACTTGAAAACTATTAGAGAAGCTAAATTCCGAGAAGAGATGGAAGATCGTGAAGCTTCACTCCGGCGAGCAAGAGCAGTAGCATCTCTTTCTGATGGCATCTCATGGGGTATGGGGGAGGATGCAGTTGAAGAAGTCCAGGTATTCTCACTTCATTTTGTAGGTTACCATTTTGGTAGAAATGTTGCTATGACTACTTAGTACTGTTTGAATAGGTAAATGCAATTGAAAATGTCCAAGTATCATCACCTCTTTCTGAAGGCTGCAACTGTAATAGAAATACTGCCATGGCCACTTAGTACTGTTTGAATGTTGATTGTACATTGAATTTACGATAGTTTTCTTTAGTTGCTCATGAATTGTTTCTTGTTTAAAGTTTGATTTCTCCCATTGAGTAATAGAAATACCATATTTATAATACATACTGAAATGGTTTTGGATAGGATGACGGCGATGAAATAACATGGCAAACCTACAGAGGACAGCTTACTGAGAAACAGGAGAAAACCAGGGAGAAGATAATCAAGAGAACGGAAAAGGTAATTGATTTCATCTTGACTCTTTGATCTTTTTATTCATTTGTTAGCATTGTAGAATTTCTTGAAGTCTGGACCTGGTGGGATTTTTCAAGCTATCGTATAAGTGATTGGCTCGTATTATTAGTTAGGTTTAGCTTGTACATTTTAATGCAGCTCAATTCAACTATCATATACTGATGTAGGATCTATAATTACTTGCCAATACTCCCTCTCACATGGAAAACAGCCAACCTGGGCTGCAGATTCTCAGCCTGCCCCACAATTATTATTTTTTCACCGTTCTTCAAGATTGGGCAGCTTTTATAATACATAAAATTTTGAACCATAGACCATAATGAGAGCAATTAGAGTATTGCTGGAGTGCATCTTCAATAGCTTATATGCTAATGAAGATATTGCTGGAACATATTGAGATTCTGGGGACAATGATCTCCAGATAAGAACTTAAATTATTAGATTCGATATTTTACTGCTTTAACCAGAGTACTTATATAGGCACTGTTTTTTATTCTTTTAGGATGGGTGTTCCCAGAATCTCAATATTACTCGATACTATCATATCCTATCAATAATAATAGGAAATAAAAGATTCTGACTTAACTTGTAAGTCAAGAATGAAAAATTCTGATTTATGTTGCAAGTCAGACGATTGCATCCGACTCATTGTGCTTCCCGTGTTTCTTCTTGCTTTGGTTGAAAAGCCCATATTTGTTGACGGGGTCGAGGTCTCCTAAGTTAAATCCATAATGCTTCCTTCAGTTAGAAAGCCCTTACGCTTCGTAGACTCAACTAAGTTACACTCCACCTCTTTTTGATTATATTGAGAAGGAAAATACTTAGTTTACATATACAGTGAACATGTTTCACAGGTTACATGTATCATCATTGGGGTTGGCATAGTGGTCAAGTGGGCTCTCTCACCTCGAGGTTGTTGTTCGAATCCCAGCGGATCAGGGGTTCAGTTAGGGAACCAAGACTAGGGGTTACATTAATATTTACCGCTGATAAAACAAGTGTTAGTTACTTACATTTGGCTGGAGTGGATAGTGTGAATCTAAATAGCATGCGCATTGGGCTGTCTTGCTCTTGTATCATAAAGAATGTTTAAAAATATTCTAAAACCTGACTTGTGAGACTGTTTGGATTTTGGTTCTAGAAATAAATGCCTCCTTTGTCTATTCTTTTCTAATCTGTTTATTTGTTCACGTGTTCTATGTCACCTGTAGATTGCCAATATGAAGAAAGAAATAGATCATATACGTGCTAAAGATATTGCACAAGGTGGATTGACACAAGGACAACAAACTCAAATTGCTCGAAATGAACAAAGAATGTCACAGGTAAAGCATGACCATATTATCTGTGTATATAAAATGCATTATATGCACATTCCCTTGACTTGTTTTATATTTGGTAGATTGCAGAAGAGCTTGAAAATTTAGAAGAAACGTTGAATGAAAGCATACAAGAAAGTTTGGGTGCACGTGTTGGAAGGATAACTGGTGGTAAGAAGGGAGTGACAGAAGAGGAAGAAGAAATTTTGAGGTAATTTTAGTGACACCTGTACCAACTTGAAGAGATATAGAGTAGTTTAAATGTTTTAGTTAATAAATGCATCATTCAGCTGTATGGACTTGATATTAAATTTTGGTAATGATGTTCCTTTTAAAGGGTGTAACATATATTTCACACGATTTAGCATTGTGTTAAAGAAATGCTTTACTTGCCTCTCTTAACAGGTTGAGTGTTATGTTTTCTGAAATCAAATTAACAGATGATGTGTTAACTATAATTTTTTCAATTCTTTAATTATTTGTTCTGTACAGTGATGATGATGAATTCTATGACCGAACAAAGAAGAAGTCTTCCATTCAAAAACCTGGAGAAAATACAACAATCGAGACTGCTGATACACTTCTTGATAAAAGAGATACGCTCACAAAGGAAATTGAAAACAAGAAAGAGTTAATTTCCATTGAGAAGAACAAAATGCCGTCTAAAAGTGCAGAAGAAACTGAATCAGGAGATGCCATTGATGCTTACATGTCTGTTCTTTCATCAAAGCTAGGTGGGGAGTTTTAAATTATGTTTCCCTTTTCAATTCTGAGTTATTATTGGTATTTATTTAGTTTTAAACTGAATCAGCTTCATCATTTTGCTATATTGCTGATTTTTATATTTGTTTTCAGTGCTTGATAAGATCGTGCAAATTGAGAAGGAAATGTCAGCTCTTCAGTCTGAATTGGATAGGATATTATATCTGTTGAAGATTGCTGACCCGACAGGTGAGACTGCTAAGAAGAGGGAGTTGAAACTAAAAGAACCAAAACTTGACAAATCTGAGGCTTCAGCTGTTTCTATCCCGAAGAGACCTTCCAAGGAACCAAAGAGAACCAATGTAACAGGAAAACCAGCTAATGAGTCCATCCACAAAGAGGGAAACCCTAATGCAACGGAGGGGTCAAGTAAAGTTAAAACTCCAGAGGATGGCGAGGTTATTAAAAGCTCAACTGCTGTGTATACTGCGGTAAAGCCCCAGTGGCTCGGGGCTGTGCATGATGTGGAAAAAAAACAGGCTGTGCGACAAGCAGATATCGCAGAGGTGGACGAAGCTGATGATTTTGTTGACTATAAAGACAGGAAAACAGTTTTAGGCAATGTTGACGATAAACAGACTACTATGGACTCTGACATTGAGAGTGCTGCTCCAGGCTTAATCATAAGAAAGCAAAAGCAGGTAGAGACATCTGAAGGCGCTGATAATAAAACACAAGCGTCTTCGTCTCCCTCTCAAGGTGTAGAACTTGTAGTTGAGGATGCTGTTGCATTGTTACTTAAGCATAAAAGAGGATATCACGCAGAAGATGAAGATCAGGATACGCCGGGGGATGGTAAAAACAAGAGAACGAAAAAACCTAAGAAGGTGGTTGGTCCAGAGAAGCCTTCCTTTCTCAATACAAATTCTGATTACCAAGAATGGGTGCCTCCTAAAGGTATGCTATTGGTTTTTCATTTTCCAATAGTTGCTTGAAGTTTAATTTCTTATATGTCTATGCCTCCTTTGGGCTGTCAATTTCCTTTAAGTAGATAGTCTTGTTTTTTTTCATAACTTTAGACCTCGGACTAGAATGAATGGTACATCCCACTTTGCGACGTTGCTTAGAAAAAAACTTAGTAAAAAACAATATGTGTAGGTATGATTATTTATTTTTCTTTTGACGTGACACCCTTTAAAATAAAATAAAAAATAACAAGACTGGTATACTTCAATAAAAACTAACATTCTAGGGGAGGCAAATGATGTTTTATGCACTTAATTGCATCTAAAATGCGTGATATTACTTGCAGGTCAATCAGGTGATGGCAGGACTTCACTGAATGATCGCTATGGATACTGAATTCCATTATCCATGGTTACTTTTCCAATTCTGTGTTACACATTAGAAGATGTCTCACCTCAACTCATGTGCTCTAGTTTTATACTCAAGGTTGTCTATAGTTCTTTCTTTTTCTGTGTCCTTGTAATACTGTTACCCTGGCAAAGATTAGAGATGTGGATTCTAGAAAATGATTGTGCTGCAGGTAAAATATAATCACACATACTATTTTTTATCAGCTGAAACACACTGAATTAAAGAAGAAAGGTTATTGGTGGACTATCTCCTTTCAATTAAAGTTTTTATTTCTATAGCAAAACTTATGTTCTTCGAGATAAGGCATCATGTACCCTTTTTAACATGTCAGGGTTTATCTTGATTATATGAATTCTTGTGTCCTGTCTCTTGAGGAGCTCCACCAGTTTCAGTCCGATCCTTGCCATTAAAGGGACTATCGGTTTCTCTAAATGTAAACCCAACATGCAACATTGGTTGTCCTCGTGGAGTGGGATGAACAAATTGCAAGCATGAAACGTCATTTTCCTCATTCCACATTAAAAAGTAAAAGAGAACGAGGAAATATTTACAAATCAGGGTTTATCTTGTAGGGATCACACATATTGGGGCCTAAAGCGAAAATTGATCGATAATTTTTTTTCTTATGAAATAATATAATAAGAAAATAAGTAAATTTACTCATATAGAAAGATTA
>JAYMSV010000929.1:0-14409 GCA_036897745.1 Erodium moschatum | reverse complement strand
GACATGAGTGACCTTGCTGAAGAACTTGCTCTCTCTGCCTTGGACTTGGAGGGAAGAGAGCAGTGCTGCGAGGAGCAGGAGAGTGAGAGAGAGGCGGGTTTTTGCAGGGGAGGCCATTGAAGAAGAGGGGATGTTTTTGGAGATGCAAAATCTTATTGCTCTGTTTTTTATAGGGAGGGCTCGGTTTCTCTTATTCTTCCTTAAATGGCCGGCTAATTATGCGCAGATTGAGGCTAACGAGTACTAGTGGGACACACCATTATGGCCCATAGTGCATGCTCCATGTGCAATCGAAGCATCTCATGGTTATGGTGTTTTCTTTCCTTCTTCTAGTGGATATTGACATGCATATATCTAGAGTAATTTTTTTGAGATGAAAATGAAGTTATTGTGATCAAGTGTTTCGATCTTTGTTTGAGGGATAATCGTCCTGACAGATTCACGTTAACCAGACTTTCACGACGAATCAAAATAATAAAAAGTATATGTTATTCATGAATAGGTATCAAAGAAGACAACCTATTTTGCTGGCAATGGAGGGGCACATAGAAATAAAGAATATGAGGGAAGGAGGACCCTACCTCATAAATCCTCAGCAGTTGAGTTAGTTAGGACTTTGGTGGGCACTTACCAAATTGCAAGAAAAAAGGAGATAGAGTGGGAGACCCACTACCCATTATTACTATGAAACCAACACCCTTGGAGCAATGAATTTTTGTAAATGTCTTAATTTTATTGTGTTTGTTCAAATTCATAATATAATCTTGCACCATGAAAAAAATAAGTAACACAAATAGGTATATAGATGTTTGGTTTGTCAAACCCTACATGTTTTGGTTGTTTTTCGGATGACATATATCAAATTTATTATAAAAAAGACGTGAAATAAGATGCCTCGTATTAGTTATAGTGTCCTTAGTAAAACGAAAACGACTGTAATTTAATGAACGAAACTAATAATTGGAGTGGAAATCAATTTATGTTTTCATCTTCTTTTACTTTTGCTATTTTTGACCAAAAGAAAGCAAACACAAAGAAGGGAAGGGGACAAAGTAAAGCTAATTACTTTGGGACTGAACCCCCCTTAAACACTTATGGACATTGGAAACAAATTATAGCAATAAATTAAAGGGGATTAAAGGAAATGTAGTTGAGTGTAGTAGAGCTTGAAAATGAAGCATCTACCATTGAAATGAGCCATTGGTACATGAGAACAAAGTTGTGCTCATGTGTGTGTAAGAGGATTGAGGAGTATGGTCTCATCCTTTCCCTTATCTATTCCATGGGTCCATGCCACAGTGGCCTAATTTGGTTGATATTGGTTCCATATTTATGATATTTGGACCCAACTCTAAATTATTTATTCTTCATCCATTGGACCACCATAGAGGGTGTTTTTTTCCTCTGCATTTAATTGTCATCCCGGTGGCAGTGAGTGTGACCGTGTTAAGAAAAATTACACCAGCCTTGTTTGGAGCTTGGTAGTATATTGTCACTCTCACACACATGTCGAATTTACTTTTACAATTCTCCGTGAATTACTAATATATTCGGTGAAAAAATATCTAATATGGTCGACGACAAAGCATCGCAAGAGAGCATTTATTACCACTTATTATCTAATGTAATAGCTGTGATGTGAAGTTTCAGATATCAACATAATTTGAAAGTTATTAAATTCCTCGTATTTCTCATACGTGGTTTTTTTAGCATGAGTGGGTTTTTGTTGATTACCCGATGCAACAATATATTGCAATGCGTCATATGGTAACTTTTCAGACCACAAAAGGACATACAAACAAACGTAATTGAAATATAAATAAACAAGTCAGGGTAATGTCTGGTACCCAACGCCCGGGTTTGGTAACAAGAACATAAAATAAATCTAAACACAGCCATTCATTTCTTGACTCGGTATGTTAGATTGCCTGATTGCATGGCGGTTTCGTACATAGGCCTCATAAGGTACGGAGGTGAGTACGGTAGTTGTCCAAGGAGCAACTCATGGATTGGCGGAGGAGAAAAGTCAACGGGGCAACATTAAAGGGGGCGGCATAGTCCTCCTCTCTAACGCCTTGCTTCTTCATGGGAGCCTCATTTAGTCTTGTGGGCCTGTGTAACAGACCTCGCCCGAATCGGGACCATGTTCTAATGACAACGCCAAACCCTAGCTCCTCCATGAAAGGGGAAAGGTTAATGAAACCCTAGACACTTCATCAAAGAATGAGTCGGATACTTATGGAATACGGCCATGTCGGCAATACAGCAGAGGAGCACAAAAATCACTACGGTGCACCTTGTGGTGATTTTGGTCTTTGTCCTATTCGCGAACCTTTTCTCCATGATGAAGATCTTATTGGGCAATATAGACTTGTTCGACGCTAACATCGCGGGACAACTAGAGTTGAGAGAGCTCTCAACCCTATGCATTCATATATTGTTACCTTATACGGGACTTTTAGCTTTTACTCTAAATATAGGTATTATTTATTTATTTATTTTGAACTTTCATAAAACTTGCCATCTTAATTTTTATAACTTTGTATTATTACTCTATCAAATAATTTTCCCTACCATAAAATTTCTAGATATCCTGATCAAGGAATGATAGTGATATCTCACCCCAATTATATATTGGTGTTCAGACAACAATTTTTTAAGTACGGATCAATTTTATTGTTAAGACGTGATTAATTTCCCCTCAATTTTCACTCATGAAATAATAACAATAAAATGTTTTTGTTAACTATAAAAAAAAGGAATAAGTAAAGGGAGGTTTGGTTGACAAAGAAACACACATATGTTCTCATTGCTAGTAGACGATAGAAACGAAGCAAAGCATGTTTGCTATGATGATTGATTGGTGAGAGAGAGATCGAGAGTCATGAAACCTTAACTTAAACTAATTGTAGATTAGTTGGATTCAAAGTCAAGCAATGCATGTGTTGGTGGGTTTTGGGGCATTATATTTAAGTCAGATTTTGATTGTTTCAGGTAATCAGCCTCGTAAACTGTGGCGTGATGGACGCAAGTTTTCAACGCAGTGGACGGACATTTTGACTTAAAATTTGAAGTCTGCTCCAGAATTAGAGGGAAACAATTTACTCTCTCGAGATGAGATAAGGTATAGTAGTAGTGGGTCCTTTTCTTCTTTAGTTCTATCACTACTATTCTATTTCTACTATGTTTTTATTTTATTTTTGAGACGGAAAAATATCGGTATTTTTATTCAATGCAATTGTTCCAAACATATAATAAAATTTTCAGGATCATAGATTCTACCATCCAGTTTATAGTCCGAGACTCCCGTAGGTGTACCGGCGCTCATGGAGATATAAATATAATCTACTTTACATCGTAAATAAGAAGAAAAACACAAATAAACACAATAACGAATACAGAAAACTACAGAGTCTGCGATGCCAGTTCTTCTAAAACCCATAACTTTCGCGGTGGGGCGTTCTGGTATTACCGGTTCTTCATCTTGACTCGTCGGGATAATCTGAGATGTCCCTCCACTGATGAGACTTCGTTTAGATGTGATAGGTAAGGTGGATCATGCGCTGACACCGACGTCCCCCGTAAAGTTCGCACATAAAACAACCTCCTCCGTAAGGTTAGCTCATAACATGACTTCATCCGAACGGGTAGTCTATAAATCGACTTCATCCAACGCCGAAACTCGAATATGTTGATCCTAAATCGGGATGCAGAGCGGGACAACTGCATAGGAGAAATGAGAGATAAAAAGTAAATAAGAAACAAGAGAAAAAACAAAAGGGAGAGAGTCGCCGCCGACAACGACGACTAGGATTCTGCGTTTTTCTCCTTGGTTGCTAGAGAGTTTTTTTTCCACGGGTTGTTCTGATCTACTATACTTTTATTAATGTTGGACTTTACTCTAATCCACCAACTAAATTTTCGTCCACTACTTTTCACAACCCACGGCCAAGGTTTGTCCGACCCGCAAGCATCGTCAATTTTTTTTTCAAATATTAGAGTCATGTTCCAAGTACAAATATCATTACAACGTTTGGGACATTTCAAATATTGGAAGTGGAGGTCCATTCGAAATTATAGTTGAAATACAATTATGTAATAGAAATTCAAGCGTGTACCAACCCACAATATTTTAAATGTCGTCATGCTTTAGAAATGGGAACTTCTCCCAATCTAAAAGGGTAATGTTGTTGGGGGGCTTCAATATTTTCAGGCGTTGGAAGTGAAGAGCAAGGCCGCTCCTAACTGGATAGTATCTTCAATACTTTGACTTTAGAGGAAGAGGACACTAGAAAGTGAGGACTTCTCCAAACTTACATGTATTTTATACATATTGTAAACACATGACAAGTTAGGGACTTGTTAAAATTTGTTCGGGTAATACTCAAAATCAAAATCACATATTTGTAATCGTGCAGGAAAAAGTTTGATCGAGTTTATAATGATGTTATACACTACAAATTATTGAAAATGAATGGTGGATGACCTACCAATGTATAGTGGAGCTTATGATGTGAATGGACTATATAATGCTTACTTATTTTGTTAGGACATGAGAGAGAAGAACGTCAGATGACTGGTAGTAGAGAACTTCTAATAGTTGGTCTCTAATGTTTTTTAACGATAATGTCACGTGTCGTTGAGTCATTAGGGGAAAGTTGATCAAAACTGAGCGTCGTAGCCAGCCTCTTATTTCGGGAGCTTGATCGGAGCAGAAACCAATGCCGGCGAGGATTGTCTTCGATATCGGAAGCAAGCGATCAGAAGAGACGGAGTCTGAACGTAAATCAAAAATTAGTTTTAATAGCAATGATAGAAACTCCATTGTATCTGCTCTTTTGAATCGATCTCTCGATCAGACTGAGCAAACATACCCTACTTTACCGGTACTTAATATCGAACATGACCTATGCCGATATGGAAACAAATTTCAAAAGCTATGTATGGAAGCATAGATGGCAACACAGAAAACCATACAAACATGATGGGAAGCTAGAAAATTTGCACATTATAGAGTTAGTCCATCTGTAATGTATGGTGCCATGGTGGTGTGGGATAAATCTATCCATGCCCGAGTCGTAACCTCTCCTTCCTGTCGGTGGAGTGCAAGTCCTTTTTCAACAAGCTCTTTGATAGTCTTGCTCTTGCATCGGAAAAGATTGATTTTTAGTAGAGGAACCAAACTCCAATTAAGATTGCAAAGGTGTAGCCATGTGCATTTTAATAGGTCACTTTATTTTGCATTGAAAAGGAGGTTACGTATCCTAATTAGACCTACGTTAGAGTGGTCATATCTCCCAATCAATTGAGTTTTGGTAACCACATTTACGACTATACATCGTCCAAATCGATTGGTTTTGGTTGAACCTACCTAACTTAATAAACGGTAATTAATTCGTATATGCACCTTTGAAGAAGTGATTACTTGTATAAATTGTAGCAACATGAGTATTTGAACGAAAACTTGCTTTGCCAAATGCTTCAAAATGTTCATTGCAGATTTTGGTATACGGAAGATGTGCATCGCTAACCGTGTTTGTTGATCAATATTACCCTAAGTGATTTAGATGTATTTAAGGTTGTTAGTGCCGACATAATGACCATCGATATACTAATTATATCCTGATTTATGGTTTCAAATAAATTACCTATCTTGTCTGATGGGATTTTTGTGAAATGGTTGTGATATTGTGAGTCCAATTTTGTTACTTTGTCGATGATTGAGACGGTAAATTCAACCAAATCAGCAATATAATGGACAATTGTGGGATAAAAGACGTTGTATGTTTCTGACGATTTCAATAGTTCGAAATCGGAGACGATTCGGACCGAACCATCATTGCCTACAAAATCTCCAAAATGTCAATGGAAGCATCTAAGTATTCTCATCATCAACGAAATCTTGTGCACTCTCATATTGATAGTGTTCATTCCCAACTATGACATTATGAAACATGATACATGCCTAGATCTTTCGAACGCCCTTTTGACATTCTTCCTCGCACTTTCTTAACGTCAGACAAAGATAAAGAGTACATTTTTTTTTAAGAAAGACGGGATATGGTTTTAACAAACCGACTCCTGAAGAGCCGCGCCTCTAAGAAATGTATATCACCCGGGTGATTCAAGCCTGAATTTATATTGACATGTTATTTTTGTTTTTCATTATTGTAAGCCAATGAATGACATATAAATCTTAAAAGTAAAAAAAAAAATGTTTCAATTTGAAAACTAGACCTTTATCACGTTTGTTTGATCTATTGGACAAGTATTCCAACTTTGGTCTATGAAATGAAAGTTGAAGTCGCTACAATGACATTTTTGGTCCAATCAAGATTCGTTAGGTGTTAGGATCTAGTTGTTTCATCTGTTATTTAGGATATGTGCATGGGCCACGGATATTCTTCTTTCGACTTTGTTTCATCGCCTCTTTCTTCTGCTAGTGGAGCAAGGTCAGCCGATTATTCATTTTAAGCCGAACGTTGGTTGGAACTTCATTTTTCGCCGCCATCTTCTAGATAGAGAGCTCTTAGCCTTGAAGGGCTTGCACACCTTTCTCTGTCGGATTTGCTCCCACCATATCGGGCAGAGTTCTGTCCCCCGCGCTCCGCCACCCCTGCTCGTGCCCTCCCTACGTATCATGTCGATGTCGCCGTCGTACCGTCTTGGGTTCCAAGTGGCCATACTCTTTTGGGTTATTCTATCTCCACCGCCTCGTCAGGATCCTTAAAGGATGCACGCCCTTGCAGGACTCTCTAATGTAGAGCGTAGCGGAGAGGGAGTTCTTTATCAAATTTATTGATTCACAATGAATACTGAACGAGATAGTATGAGCTCCAAACTCGTTTTGTTTTTTATAAATCTCAAATCTTCCTTCTCAATCAAAGCCTCAAGTGCTTATATAGCAAAACAAAACCCCAAAGTCCTAATAAAATAAGGAAATCCCAAGCCAAAATCCTAATACAATAAGGAAACTAAATCCCAAAGTCCTAATATGAAGGGAAAAAAAAGGAAATCCCAAACCCTAAAACATAGAGGAAATAAACATCCGGACTCCAAATGTACGAATTTGCCTCTCCAGATGACCTCGGATGGCCGAAAAATATCATCGATAATGGTAAAGCATGAGTTTTGCTCGGGAGCCCGTTTCGACCTGAAAAATGTTAAGGTTTTGTCGAATTCGGACACTGACACATTTTCGGGGTTTTCAACCGCTGCATCAACATGTCTTCAATTTGCACTGCATCACTCTCCCTGGCTCTCATCCTCAACAACCAAGCTTCTCGATCTCATCGGGCGACTCGATCTGCCATATAACCTCGGTTAATGATCCTCAAGTAGGGGTACCCCTTTGTACCCCAGCAGAGTATTTAGCTCCTTGCCACTGCTTAATTGTTCTAATCTATTTTTTTTCGATTGTTTTCTCTTAGTTTGCCTGATAGAAGCTGGTTTCTTGGTTTAGAATGCCAATGCTCCTATCCACGGGGAGAGTACGAGACTATATTCTCAGTTATAAAGGTTTAACCTCATATTATATGTATTTGGTATCATCGATGCACTAACACCATTTAAGAAAGAAGTAAACCTTATGTATCTATATGATACAAATTAATTTGCAAGATGAGGGAGCTACAGTAAACTCCCAAGAACAGTTTGAAGATCATCCTTCGTCTTCATCTCTTTTTTGTTTTTTCCAACTGCTTTTCTTCATCATTCTCTCAGCTACTATGGGCAGATATACAGAAGAAGAGTTGAGGGCACTATGAGTAACTAAGGCTAAGGAATCGTGGTCACCTGGAGGCACAACCAGATTGATTAATGGGAAGTTCGCTCGGGAAATCTACCAAGATAAAACAGGGGCTCTTTGATACGTAAACACCAAGGGTAAAGATGGGAGGAAAAAGGTAGATGATAGAGGTCTGAAGCACACTCATCAAACCTTGGCCAAACACAACAACTCCATTGCCTTATTTGAGGTGGATAGAGGCAGATTATCTATGGCAGAAATGTCGGGCTCACCGGTTCAACTCTTCTCTTCAAAGGCTATTGAGTAAGAACAGGATAAAACTCCTTTGGGAGGGCGACACCTGTTAACTCCAACATTTTCAAAGGAACAGGAAAGGGCTGAAAAAGGAGGTGGGTTGGGACTTAAATCGGTAATCATTTCATCTTCACAGCTTCAAGATATGAACGGAGCAACTGATTTTGTGGGAGAGACCTCATCATCCTTGGGGTTCCCTCCACCCGGTTTTGAGAATCATATTCGACAGCCCTATCAACCTATGGCAGCAGGAAGATTAAAGAACTTGGAGATCGTCAAGGAAAGAGCTAAGACTAAGGAAAATCTGCATAGAACTCAGATTCAGGGCAAATGGATTTTCATTTCAAACTTGCCTCCGTTTTCAACAAATGATTGGTTGGAAGGGTTATTTCTAGAAGTGGGAGGAATTATCTCCTCAGGAGTTTCGTTGGGTCCAAATTATAAAGGTATTTGGTTCGGTTTTATCTCGTTCGCTGAGATCGGACAAATGAAGCAAGCTATCACAGCATACAATGGCCGTCTGATCAATGGAAAGAAATTGTTTGTGGTAAAAGCCTGGAGGAATCCACATCCTGGGTTCAAAAATCTTTCACTAAGGCAATACACTTGGAGACCAAATATCAGGAAGCTGGAAGGGATTGATTTACAAGATGATGAGTTGAAGCTTAGTTGCAGTGGAGCTATAGTCACTACAACTCAATTGGAATTGGAAAGAAGCCATTTAGCAGTGTTACATAACATTTTATCAGTGGAAACATTAAGAAAAGAAATAGCTAGAGATGGAGTTTATGAGTTGAGGTCACTCCACTGGGGAACAATTTAGTATTACTATTTTGCGAGGATGAGGCTTTCAACCTGGAACTTATGAGAGATAAGGGAGAATGGCTGCAAAAATGGCTTACCATACTATCAGACAAACAAGACCTCATTTTAAAAGGGGGGTACTTCAATTGGGTGTCCATTAAAGGATTGCCTCTCCAGGCGTGGTGCAGAGAGAGTTACCAAGCTTGCTTGTCAACAATGGGAGAAGCGATTTATACTCATCCTATAACGGAAAGTAGAAAGGATCTGCAGGCGGCATTTATTCTCTTGCATTCAATGGAACCGTTAGAAGGAGGAAAGATGCTTGCTTGTGGTTGGGGAACAAAAGACATTCAATTTTACTTAATGTCGTTGGTGGGAATGAGATTCCAGTGATTGTTTCAAGGTTTTGCAGGGAACATGTTTTGTCTTCTTCTTCACATTCCTCTGGCAGTAATAGTTTTCATTTTAGAGACTCAAGTCAAGGGAGATCCAAAGAAGATGATCAAATGGATGATAACTCACAGAAGGAGATTACGGAAGCTATTTCTTCAGAGGGTCTGCATATGGAAGATCATACTCAGATGAGGCAGGGACAAAACAGAGACTTTTCCACTGTTCTAGGTACTATGGACCGAGTGGAATTGATGGCAAACGAATCTCACAAAAATACACTTGTTTTGCACTCGGAAACAGAGTTGGTGGAGGATTTGTCAAGGCGGTTGGAGAATTCATTCAGATTGCAGTTGGAAGGAGCTATAGAAACAACGCAAATTTTGCCCCAACAGAGGAGTAGAACTGGCAGTCACGGCGACACGCCGGGAATAGCTCCGATCTCGGCCAACTTTGGCCTCCGCACTTCCGAAGAGGCACCTACGATCTCTGCAGAGGTAGATCTGGACAGACTGGATTCTGCACCAAAAGGGCCCTTGGAAGTTGCTGCATTAAATGAGATGGGAAATAGAGCACTGTTACATGTTTCGTTGGGGCCACACAAGCAGCAAGCTGATCACGACCGGTTGGAGGGAAAAAGCATGGACCATCAGTTATTGGGCCCCTTTCCACAAAGCCCATTTCAGATTCACACAAATATGACGGGAAGAACAAAAACGCAAAGACAGAGCTATGCTTACGCAACTAGGTCTAAGACAGGAAGAGTCATTCAAAAACCAAACATTCGCAAATCGGCAACTACATATACGAAAGGTAAAGGTCGCGATTTTCAGGGAGCGACGGAGGCTCAGAAATCGTGGAACTATTTTAAAGCGTTGGGGATCAAAGCTTGCCGCACAGATGCCCTAGCAATCGAGCAATTTGAAAACTTAGATGCTGAGTTAAACAATTGTGTGCAATTTGGAACGGATTCAGAGGAAGAATTCGTTGATTTGGAAGACGAATTAGAACTCAACGCGGAAGAGGGCACTTCTCTTCCGTCTCCAGCTTCTATTTGATCGGGATGAAGATCCTCTCATGGAATGTGAGAGGATCAAACTCCTCTCAGAAGAGGAGAGCCATCAGGGACGTGGGGAACAAGCAAAGACCGAATTTTATCATGATTCAAGAAACAAAGCAAATCACAGTTTCCACACAAATACTCAATGCGTGGGGCTTCAAGACAGACTGGAATTTTGAGTTTGTTCCTGCTTCAGGGAGGTCGGGAGGGATTCTTACAGCTTGGCATAATTCTTGGTTTTCAGTAACTTCAGTGGACAAATCGGATCAAGCCTTGATATGGAGGGGTATGTATCTTCCGCTTAATTTACCGTTGTGTATTATAAATGTCTATGCAGGTTGTTGTCCACATAAGAGGGAAGAGTTATGGGAATTTATCAAATTGCATCTGAGTTCTTGGAGTCAGCCTTTTATTTGTGGGGGGGATTTTAATGAAGTATTGTCTAGTGCTGAGAGATCATCACATTCAGTTAACAGAAGCAGCTCCCAGGCTTTTAATAATTTTATGACGATGTTGGTGCGTTGGATCTCCCAATGGGGGGAGGGAAATATACCTGGTACGGGCAAGGTTCTCAAGCTTCCAGGCTTGATAGGTTCTTCATATCTCCCTCATTATTGCTTCGGTCAAATTTGTTACAGAGATGTTTCCCCAGAGGGATTTCGGATCATAAACCTGTGGTCCTGGCAGTGGATGATTTAGATTGGGGTCCAAAGCCGTTCAGGTTCATCAATGCCTGGTTATCTCACCCAAGGTGCTTATCGGATTGCTTGGAACATTGGCAAAACATTGTGGTTTCGGGGGATCCTCATTACTGCTTGTGGTTCAAGCTTCGATCACTCAAAATTTTCCTCAAAGAATGGCGTTTCTCAGTGTTTGGTAATACTCAAATGGAGGTGGAGGCACTAAGGTTGCAGGTGGATAAATTTGATGCCATTATAGATAACAGGCCACTTACTCCTCAAGAGAGAGTTGACAGATCACTAGCCTCAGCAAAGTTGATACAAAAAAGCAAAGTTCTAGCTAAAATTTGGAGACAGAGGGCAAAAATTATTTGGTTACAAAAAGCCGTTGAGAGCCCCTCAGAAATCAAGGATCTCGCAGTCTTCCATTTTGCAGAAAGGTTCCATAAGTATACAAGTTCTGAAGTAAATATCACCGACTTACCTTTTAATAGGTTGTCTCCCTCTAGACCCAACACATGAGAAAACCTTTTCTGAGATATAAGATAATCTCCCCGCCTTCCTTTTTAATAGGTTGCCCCCCTCTCAAGCCGCAACACTTGAGCAACCTTTTTCAGAGATAGAAGTTCTAGAAGCTCTTATTTCTTGTGAAGGGGATAAATCGCCGAGTCCGGACGGGTTCTCCATGAGGTTTTTTCAAAAGGCTTGGTATTTTATCAAAGCAGATGTTATGGACTTTCTACATTTCTTCCATCACTCGGCATTGCTTGGAAAAGGTATCAACTCCTCGTTTATTGCTCTGATTCCTAAATTGGATAGCCCGCTACAGTTTTCGGATTACAGGCCCATAAGTTTAGTGGGTGGAGCTTACAAGATATTGTCCAAAGTCTTGGCAGCTAGATTAAAATTGGTGATTCACAGCCTGGTAAATGAGGTTCAGACTGGATTTGTAGCTGGGAGGCAGATTTTGGATGGTGTTTTAATTGCTAGCGAAGTTCTTCAGATCATCAAGAAAACAAAGCAACAATCTATTATTCTCAAGCTGGATTTTGAAAAGGCGTATGATCACTTGGACTGGGACTACTTATTTTCTATCTTACAGGTGACGGGTTTCGGTCATATCTGGTGCTCATGGATAGCTGCTTGTTTAAAGGCTTGGGGGTCAGTCCTAGTTAATGGCTCTCCAACTGAGGATTTCACCCTAGAAAGAGGTCTTAGACAGGGATGCTCCCTTTCCCCTCTATTATTTGCTATTGCAGCTGAAGGCCTACATCAAATTCTAGATAAATCAGAAGCGGAGGGTCTATTCCAAGGCATTGACTGTGGGGCTCTGGGCATCAAAGTATCACACCTTCAATTTGCAGATGACACATTAATTCTACTCAGTGCGGATATCAGATCTTTAGTCAATTTGAAGAGAGCTCTGAAGACCTTTCAATTAGCATCGGCCCTTAAGATAAGTTTCCATAAATCAAGTGTGGTGCTATTTAATGGTTCATCCATTACCATAGAGGAGATCACGTCAATTCTAAGTTGCAATGCCGAGGACCTTCCCATCCATTACTTGGGTTTTCAATTGGGAGCAAATACTAGAGCCTTCAAATCGTGGGAGCATATAATTCTAAAGTATAAAAAGAAATTAGCTCTGTGGCAAGCGAAATTTCTCTCTCTGGGGGGCAGAATCACGTTAATAAAATCCTCCCTTTCTTCACTTCCGTTTTTTTACATGTCTTTGATGAAGGCACCGAAAGGGGTGATTAAGGAGCTTGAAAGATGGCAGAGACAATTCTTGTGGAGTGGCTCCTTGACGAGGAAGGCTATGTCTAAAACGCATTGGGAGGGTTCTTGCAAACCAAAAAGCTGTGGGGGATTGGGAATAAAGAAGCTATTCATCATGAATCAGGCTTTGTTGGCCAAGTGGTGGTGGAGATTCGCGATAGAAAAGGATTTGTTATGGAAGAGGGTGATTTGTGCTGCTTATAATTGGAATTTCTATGACTGGGACTTATCATCTATGCTCCTTACAAATGTTACTGGTTTCTTGTCCCACATCAAAACTCTACTTCTTGATCCTTCATTTGCTCAAGTTTTTGGGTATTCTGGTATAGATTGGATAATTAGCAATGGGACTAGGGTAAGTCTGTGGGAGGATTGTTGGATCTCTGACATGCCACTCAAGACCAGTTTCAGAAGATTGTTTCATCTTAGCTCACAAAAAACTAATAGAGTCAGAGATTTTTGGTTTGATGGAGAATGGATTTTCCTTTTCAGAAGGAGGTTGAGAGGGTAGGAAGTGGAGAGTTTTCAAAGCCTGTGCAACTTAATCAATTGTGTCTCTTTGTCAGATGAGGGAGATGACAAACCGGTGCTTAAAGCTTTGGAGAAGGGCTTCTCGGTTGCAGGCATGTATTCACTGTTACTTGGGTCACAAGCTGAAGACAATTTCAATTGGGCACAAATCACTTGGAATCCAGCAGTTCCTCCCAAGATCTCGGCGTTTGTCTGGCTAACTTGTCATCAGGCGATACCCACTAAAGTTTTCCTTGAAAACAGAGGTATTAGGGTGTCTCTATTGGAAATGTTATGCCCTTTTTGTAAACTGGTTTTTGAAGACTCGGATCACCTTCTTCTTAATTGCTTTTTCACTTGGAAGATTTGGTCACTTATTCTGAATTGGTGGGGAGTTCTTTGGTCGTCTCCGGGGAATGTTAGATCCCTATTACAGTCTTGGAGATGTCTGGTACCTAACTCTGGTGCTAATCAGTGGGCAACATTGGTCTCGGTCGCCCTATGGCACATATGGCTTTGCAGGAACAACCTGATTTTTCAAGATCGACAGAGGAGTTCTTTGGAGGTGTTCCATTCCATTGTAAGTTTTTCCTATAATTTAGAATGGGCACTTTTTAAACAATACCAGCCGTTTTCGTTCCAGCTTTGGTCGGCCTCTCCTCTTCAATGTGGTAGGAGGAAATTTCCACTGCTCAGGAACCCTTAATAGGTCGGGTAGTTCAGAGGAGGTTGTTGTTTTAAGAGGAAGTTTCGTGGGTTGGGATCCTATTGTTTTGTTTTTTGTCTAGGTTTGGGATTGCTTGGTTTGCAAGTCACACTTGATTAGCACTCATTTTTCATACTTTTGGGTTGGACTTTTGCTGGTTTGGGGTATTTAAGACTTCGGGTACTTGGTTTGCACGTCACACTTCGGCTGCTCTTTTTTGTTGTTCATCGGTCTCCGGAGGGTCTCCTTTGTGGGTTTGGGTGGTTTGGGTGGTGAGGGGTGAGATTTTTGTTGGTAGTTTTGTTGGCGAGGTAGGTTTCTGTTCTCGGTTGTGGGGAGGTTCCTTGTTTGTGTGTGGGTTCTTTGCACTTTTCTCTCTCGTGTTGTTTACTCGTGAGTGGGTAGTTCCTCTGCTAGTTTTGGAGGGTTTTGCACAGGT
>JAYMSV010000928.1:0-14413 GCA_036897745.1 Erodium moschatum | reverse complement strand
GTTTTGTTTAAGGGTCGGTAATATTATGGTCTAGCTAGTCTGGAGTATGTAATTTACCGTTGTGCTTATGCGTTCATTGATTGTAAGTTGTGAAGGATCGTTTGCATGTCTTCACCGAGTGATATATAAAATCCAGCAATACCCTTTCTTCAAAAAAAAAAAATGTTAGTATAATTAGTAAAATGCCAATGAATAAAAAATTGACATTCATAATCTTTGTTTTTAGGTACATATTTGATAGATCTTGACGTTTCATTTTTTGAGATGAATAATTGTTAAGAAGTCGATTTTTGTTGTTTCCCCTATTAATACACTGCTTTAATAATTATAAATATTAAATTCAGTAATTATCCAAAACACAAAGAAGAAATCAGAACGTTGACAATACTTGTCGTGAGGGACACATATACGTGTCGGCCATACAGAACTTGAGAAAAAGATTAGTCAACGGATTAAGCTCAAAGAAAACTAATTAGCGCTAATTTGACTTCAAACGTTAGAAACAGATAACGAAGCACAATAATTAATTGCCGAAGGTCGGTGACGATGAAATTAGAAAGCAACGAGAGCGAGGGCAAAACCGTAAACTCACATCATGAATTAATTATAGTTAGTGGCGGCAGTTTAATTAGTTTGAAAGGTCGGTGATAGAGAGAAAGCAACGGCCGTTAACAAAACTCCAAACGCCGTAACTAATTTTGTCTAACCTTCCCTTCGTCTTCTTCTTCTTCTTCTCTCCCAAAACTCTCTCTGTAAATCGAGAGAGAGAGAGAGAGAGAGGGCGTGTTTAGGTCAATTTTTAGGTTCCAGATTTATCGCAATCCCCAAAATTTGCTCCGCATTGGGGGCTGATCCACCTCTTCCTACGCTTCCGTGTTTGAAAGACGATCCTCTGTTTTTTTCCTGCGAAATTGGGCTCGACATTCTCGAATCGGAAGGGTTTCTCTCAGAGGGAAGAACAGTTCATCTGGGTTTTGTGCCTCCCTCTGGGAAAACGCAGCGATCGGGTCCTTGTGAGGAGGCGGAAATGGGGTCTTCGGTCGCTAGCTCGGAGGATCTGGCGATGAGCGATGTCTCCGGAGCTCGCGAGGACAAGATCTTCGTCTCGATCAGGCTGAGGCCGCTGAGCGACAAGGAGACCGCGAGGCACGATCTCTCCGATTGGGAATGCATCGACGAGAACACCCTCATCTTCAGGAACTCTCTGCCGGAGCGCTCCATGTACCCTTCTGCTTACACATTTGGTACGCCATCGATTCTGGGTTTCTCCATTTCTGGGTCTTCTGATGATCTGGGTTTTTGGGTTATGTGCTTATGATTTTGTTAATTGCTCAATTACTTTCTTATGGGTTTTTGGCCATGTATGTAATGTGTGTATGATTTTCAGATTTTCAATTGTTCTTCATTTGATGGGTCCTTGGAGATGAAGCCGTAACTATTGAGCTTATATGCCTATTAACTGTTTGTCGAAATGCCACAACCAAATAGCTCAATGAGAACACTGTGTAGAAACGCCTGTAATGGTAGAGTTTATCTTGCACTAGTTCACAACATTGAATAATATGGTATTGCCCACTAAGGTAGCTTGGCTTGTTAAGAGGTCCAGTGTTAGAATCTTAGTGGCATGAGATATAGTGTTTGAATCCTACTCTTAAGAAGTTTGGTGTTGGAATCTTAAGGGGTCATTTGTTTGGTAGCGGACGTGGAGGTGGGGTTTGGTTATGAATTGGATTAGGAATTGTTGACACCAAAATGGTATTGCCCACTAAGGTAGTTTGGCTTGTTAAGAGGTCTAGTATTAGAATCCTAATGGTATGAGATCTAGTGTTTGAATCCTAGTAGTAAGAGGTCTGGTGTTCGAATCTTAAAGGGTCATTTGTTTGGTATAGGATGTTGAGGTGAGGTTATGTTATGAGTTAAATATGGAATTGTTGGCAAAAAATGATATTGCTACTTGTTATTCTTTGTTTTTCCCACTCTTCTTCTTCTTGATCTCTCATGTTTAATTGGTTGGTGTGGTTGGGATAGACAGAGTATTTGGATGTGACTCCGCAACAAGAAAGGTATACGAGGAAGGAGCCAAAGAAGTTGCTCTCTCGGTAGTTAATGGCATCAACTGTAAGTCATATCTTGAATCAACAGTGAAATCATATATATCTTGTGTTCTTGTGATTGTTTACGTTTGTTTATTTCTTCTGCTATTGCCTTTCTTGAATCTCGTTCAATAGTTGTTTTATGAGTTACTGTTTTAGTGCAAAGTTGTCTAACTTGGGGATAATGTCTATGTGTTGTATATAGGGGTAACTTCATTAACACTTCGTTTAACCTTTGTTTCTAACATACACCGTAAAAATGAGGCGTTATCAGTAACACACTGTTATTTTTCATCTATCATCGAAAACACCCGGATTTAAGTCATTTTGTCCCAAGAAACCACTGATATATGAGAAATGTAACAATGCGTTTCTCATAAAACCATCACCTTTTTTGGGCAAATTCGAGTGTTTTTGATTGATACGAAAAATTATGTGTGTTACTGATAACCCCTCGCCTTTAGGGGGTGTTTTTGACAGCGAACTGTCAAAGTGAGTAGGTAAATAAAGTATTTCCAATTGTCTAACTTGGGGGTAATGTATGTGCTGTATATAAGGTTAACTTCGTCTACACTCGCTTGTAAGTTGTAACACACTGTCACTTTTCGTTTATCATAAAAAAAACACTAGGATTTGAGTCATTATGTCCCCAAAAAAACCACTGATAAATAAAGAAAGGTGACAATGTGTTCCTGATAAAACCATCACCTATTCGGTGTAAATGTGAGTGTTTTTTATTAATACCAAAGGTGATAGTGTGTTACCTATAAGCCTCCAACTTTAGGGGTGTTTTGATAACGATAGATCAAAGTGGGTATGTAAATAAAACCTTGCCTTGTATATATCTGCAGCAAGCATTTTTGCATATGGACAAACAAGCAGTGGAAAGACATACACAATGAGTGGAATCACTGCATATGCTGTAGCAGACATATATGATTACATAGAACAGGTGCATATGATGTTCAAGAACTAGCTTAGGTTCATGCTGAATTCACCAGGAAGAAACTGATACTCTTTTTCATATCGAAATCTCAGCAAATCGATAGAGAGTTTGTGATGAAGTTCTCTGCCATGGAGATCTACAACGAAGCTGTAAGAGACCTCCTCAGCTCAGACATTTCTCCTCTTAGACTCTTAGACGATCCAGAGGTGAATGCATACTTTAGTTGTTTTAATTTTCTAATCCACCTATTGTTTGGAAACTCGATTGAGCACAAACACTTCTCTTGCTGACACTATCAGAGAGGAACTGTTGTTGAAAGGTTAATGGAAGAAACACTGAGGGACAGGAACCATTTGGATGAGCTTCTGTATATATGTGAAGGTAACATCAACATGTAATAGGATGATTGCAAAAAAATATCCTGAAGTATTCATTTTTTGCAACTTGTAGCACTCTTCTTTCATGATTGTAAAAAACTATCCTAAACTTGTCTTCTTGTTATAATTTCACCTAATTTCAATTTGTATAAAAAGACAACTTTACCCATACAATTTAGATTTTAAAAAGAGTAAGTAAAAACCAAAATATCTAAATTTTCGTATCCCTCAATTTTCTAATACTTTGTAATGTACCAAGAGTAAAAATTTAAGAGACGTATTTTTTTTTTGTTATTTAATCATTTCAATTTTTTTACCATTTTAAGGGTAAAATTGTCATTTTGAAACAAAATCGTATAAAATATAACAAACACGAAAAGTTTGTGATATTGTTTTTACAGTTATATATCAAAAAGGACTATGAATTGCAAAAAGTGAATATGTCATACTTTTTTGCAATTATCAGTAACATCAATATGTTACATACAATTTTTGATGTTAATTTTGTGGTAGAAAATATGGCTGAACTTTTGGATTTTGTTTTCATAGCTCAAAGGAAGATAGGAGAGACCTCTTTGAATGAAACAAGTTCAAGATCTCATCAAATTCTTAGACTGGTATGCATGGCATTATGTCATGTACTTCCATAGCCATGAACTGTCTCAGCCAAGTGATTTTCTCACCCCATTGTTTTTGTTTTTTCATTTCTTAATGCATTGTTGTAGACCATTGAAAGCTCTGCTCGTGACTATTTCCGTACTGAAAACTCAAGTACCCTTGCAGCCTCTGTGGTATGGATAGCTCTTAATTGGAGATTAGTGACCAATAACAAGATGGTTACATATTTAGAAAAATGGGGGAAAGTTAACTAGACTGCGTTTTACAGAATTTTATTGATCTTGCTGGGAGCGAGCGTGCTTCTCAGACCCTATCAGCTGGTACACGATTGAAAGAAGGTTGCCACATAAACCGCAGCTTACTAACTCTTGGGACCGTGATTCGCAAACTAAGGTTAGTTCTATAATCAACTTCCAATATGATGTGTTTATAAAGTTCAGGGTTGCAATGTAACGTGTTTTAGAAGTTCAGGGTTGCAACATGACATGCATGAGACTGATTTTTTTGACTGATTTCGTCTGTTTTAACGACGGTGATACAAAAATAAGTTCAAAGTTGCAATATGATGCGTTTTTAAGTTGAAAGTTGCAACATTTTTTTCGTCCAAAATATAAGGTTGGAGTTACCCCTTGTTTTGACGAGTTTAATACAACAGGCTCTTCTTCCTCCACAAGAACCATACCCTGATTACAGATTGGTTCTATCTGGTAGATTTTTGCTGAGTTCATGTCTACTTACAACCTAAAAGACCTATACTTTTTGTATGGCATCTGAATAATAGGAGATAGGGGTAATTTCAATAACACTTCTTTTGACCTTTGTTTCTCAAATACATATGGTAAAGATGAGGGATTATCAGCAGCACATTGTGACCTTCCGTTTTCATCAAAAACACCCGGTTTGGGTCATTTTGTTCCGAAAAATCACTGATAAATGAGGCAATGTGTTCCCAATAAACCATCACCTCTAGGGGGTGTTTTTGATAGCCCCTCACCTTTAGGGATGTTTTTGATGATGAAAGGTCAAAATGAGTATGTAAAATGCTTCCCTATGAGATATAAACTTCTTGTTGTTCCATACCATAACATCCATTTCTTTTGTATTTTTGACTCAATCTTCTCTTCATCGAGCTCATTCTCAACATGTTCTATTGACACATGCAGCAAGGGAAGAAATGGACACGTACCTTACAGAGACTCGAAGCTGACACGAATATTGCAGAACTCATTGGGAGGCAATGCAAGAACAGCAATCATATGCACCATCAGCCCGGCACGCAGTCATGTTGAGCAGTCAAGAAACACCCTCCTCTTTGCAAGCTGTGCTAAGCATGTTTCTACTAATGCACAGGTTAATGTGCTTGTGTCCGACAAGGCCTTGGTGAAGCAGTTGCAGAAAGAACTTGCTAGACTGGAGAGTCATGTCAGGAGCTTAGAATCAGCCTCTGCTTCAGGTGGCTCTTCTGCTCTGTTGAGAGAGAAAGAACTTCAGATTGAAAGGGTGAGCAATTGAGCTTCTCCTACTCAGATCCAAGCATATCAGTATTTAGGGTTGATTGCAGATAGCTATGGAAAACTATACGTCTTTTGTACATAACTATCCCAACTTTAAACTTATACACTCGGCTACCTAAACTTTCAAAAAATTACACACCTGAAAATGCTCCACACTAATACCATTTTTCGTCTTTATAATAGGTTTATCTTTTAAGGAGTCTTTTTACATCTGCTCAACCATTTCCTACGTTCAATCAAAATGTATTTGATAGTTATGAGGTCTTTTTCGAGATTATGGTCAAGGCTCAAGGGCATTTTGGTCATTTTTGACAAAAAGAGCTGTGTAACTTTTTGAAAGTTTAGGTGGCTGGATGTAAAAGTTCAAAGTTGGCGATAGTATTGTGATCTGCAATATGCAAAAGACGTACAGTATTGCTATCTGCAATTGACCACAACATTTATAGTTGCATTGAAGTGTGTTCTTGTTCAATTTGATTCTTGAACAGATTATCATTTATGCAGATGGAAAGGGAGATAAAAGAAGTAACCCAGCAACGTGACCTTGCTCTAGGACGAGTTGAGGAACTGCTGAGGTTAGTTGGAGAAGACAAGGCTTCAAGGGTAGATGAGTATTCAGAGTCAGGAGAATCATCAGATGTAATAGACCCTCTCTATGCAGATCCTAGCTTCAAGGCCAGTAATAAAGCATCTAGAAATTGTTTCGTTCAACCCATCGCGCGTAGCACCACTGATCAATACTTCCAGGCTCTTCCTGAAATGACAGATGACAACTTTCTCTTGGATCTAAGTACTCCAAAGTTCTCTGGCCCTGATCCATGCCGGGGTTGGGAGCTAATTCACCAGAGAGTCAATGAACGATCTCTAGGCATCTGCAAAGATGTTCAGTGTATTGAAGTAGCCAAAGAACCAACAATGGAGAGAGTAGTAGAAGCTGATGTAGTAGCACTACCTAGTCCAGATAGAAATGAAGCTAAACATGTGAATGAAGTGCCTGTAAACGAGGATGAAATGTCTTCTTCCCCGCGAAAGGAAGATAAGGAGGAAAATCTTGACAATGGTGAAGATGCAACATCACCATCATCAACACCGAGGAAGGAAGATAAAAATCAAGTGGGTGCAGAGTCATTTTATGAAAATCAGGAGATGGACATGCATGAGAAAGATAGGGATGATGCGGAAGCAACTACAACTGCGATACTATTATCATCATCATTAAAGGAAGGTGTGGAGGTGAGTAATGTGAGCACAGAGTGTGCTTGTGAAGCATTGCAGCAGAAAGTTGAGAATATGCAGAAGGCTATCAAGAGGGTTTTGACACAGAACATCTTTGAGTCAAGTCCTTGCAGTAAAGGAGATGTGTCTAGCTGTGGAAGCAACAAGTTGGCTAGGAGCAGAAGCTGCACAGGGGTTCTCATGGCACATTCATCTTCTCCTTTGCTTGGAGAGGCAGACAAGGATGCGATTGTGCCGCCTTCTTCGAAGGAGATGGAGATTCTGCTGAAGAAGCCAAGGCAGAGGTCTAAGGCAAGGTCCAGGGCCAGGAGGGAGAAGTTTTGCAGACAAGATTCTGTTCTCAGTGATTGCTTGCCATCAGAGCATGCAAAGATGTCAGAGGAGGATATTAAAGATGTTGATGAAATTTACAGGAAATTCAAAGAAATGGGTAGATCCCAATCCCATTTCCATTCCCATTCTCAATCAGAGACTCAATTTGATGATAATGTGGTATCTCTCTCTCTCTCCTTCCTTTCATTGCCACATTTTTACTGATTGAGAAAATGTTTGATGAAAATGTTACTCAATCCCATTTTACTGATTGAGACTCAATTTTCAATTTGATGAAAATGTTTTCTACACTCCCTTGATGATTTTTTTTTATATTTTCAAAAACACCCTTTAAATGTGAGGGGTTATCAGTAACATATTGTCACTTTTCGTTGCTGACGGTTTTGTCACTATTTAGGTGATGATTTTGTCAGGAATACATTGTCACGTTTCTCATTTGTCAGTGGGTTTTTTTTTGGAATAAAATGGACAGAATCTGTGATTTTTTTATAAGTAACAAATTATGGCAGCATGTTAATGATATCCCCTCACCTTTACCGTGTGTATTTGAGAATCAAAGGTCGCCCGAATGTCTGTTAATAAAGGGATAATTGCAAAAAAGTATATGTAGGTGTTCATTTTTTTTGCAACTTGTAGCCCTCTTATTTGATAATTGCAAGAAAGTACCTTAAACTTGTCTTTTTATTGCAATTTGTATAAAAAATGAAGATTTTCCCTTTACAACTTAGATTTAACAAATAATAAGTAAAAAAAAAAACAAAATATCTAAATTTTCATATCCCTTAATTTTCTTACTCTTTATACCGCACGAAGAGTAAGAAGTTCAAGTCATGAAAAATAATTTTTTTGCTCTTTAATTATTATTATTTAAATTTTGATTCCCCAGGGTAATGTTATCATTTTGAAACAGATTTATATAAAGTGCAATAAAAGATAAGTTCACTGCACTTTTTTGCAATTATCAAAAAAGAGGGCTATAAATTGCAAAAAGTGAATACTCCAAAATACCTCTTTGCAATTACTTTTTAACAAACTTACCCCTTTTACTTACCACTAGGTGATTTGTGACAATGATTCAGGAAGGAACAGATTATGAGGATGCCCATGATGAAGATGTGGAGGAGGAAGAGGATGAGTTCTTGGAGGACGAGAAGAACTCTGAACCCAAAGATGACTGGGCTAAGGAGTTTCAGAGGCAGAGAAGTAAGATAATTGAGCTTTGGGATAGATGCTATGTGCCGTTGGTTCATAGAACCTATTTCTTCACGCTCTTCAATGGTGATCCTTCGGACTCTATATACTTAGAGGTGGAGCTCAGAAGGTTGTCCTTCCTCAGTACCTCGTTGAACCGGCCAAATCAAACCAGAAGTAGCTTGACTCCCACTCGAGCTTCGAGGTAATCATACTTGCTCTCTTTTTACCATAAAGAGCACCGAACTGTAACACAAGAATCTTGTATCTCTCAGAGTAGTTATATGCAAATCTTAGTCTAGAGAAATAGTAATGCAATCATTTTCTCTAATGTTAGAGCATCTCCAATGGGGATTAGTCCAGGTGAACAGTTTTTTAACAGGGCGATTTGCCTAGATTCTCACAGTGAGCTCAGTTTATGGGCGAATAGTCACGTGTCGCGTAGCAAGTGGTGACAAAAATGCTCTTGTCCATCTAATCTGTCTGTTCCTTGTTCTCGAGCTGGAGTGTCATTGTATGTGTTATGAACTTAGATATATGTTCTAGGCCTACTTTTTGGCTCCTGGTCCGCAAGACTTCTTGAAAGCGAGATTTCTTGCCACACAAGTCTACCTGTTAAGGTTTCCTATTTCAAATAGGATGGTATATGAGAGCAGTCCTGTAATTTTGATATTCCTCCTAGCTAAGAGGATATGCAATATTACTAGTCCAGTCTGAATTAATAGCTCAAGTAAATACAGAAGAGAGGAACTGAAAGAGTTTGGTTACTAGTGTTAGAATATAAATTTGTAATTGGACCGTCAATTATTTGTATGGTATCAAAGTTTGTTACCTTAAGGACCTGGGTTCAAACTTCTCTACAAAAATATTAATTTCTTCTCAATTTATCAAGCTGCCCTAGTGGGGTGGCCCACATCTTTCTTCTCAATGGGCTCATCTCTTCTTCTAAATTATTCATCCTTCAATCTTAAGTTTTTAGTTGAGTTAGTCCTCTAATAAATAGAACGTTTTGCGGTATTAGTCTATATCAATGGTGATTTCGGATTTATCATATATATTTTTTTAGTGAACATGTGGCTTAAGGGGATTTGTCAGGCGAAAGTAACCGTTGGACTTTCACCCAACACTGGATAATTCGCCCTGGTTATTTCCCTGGTCCAATTCACCCGGATACTGGCGATTTAAGCCAAAATCCGGATTCATCCAGGTGATTCACCCGCCGTTGGAGATGCTATAATAAACTTCATCTCCTCGAAGTGAATCTGTGTTCTTGTTTGTTGATTTGGAAGCTATCTTTCCCTCAGTAATTCGATTTTCTTGCAGCATAAAGTCTCTAACAAGGGAGAGGGAAATGCTGAGCAAGCAGATGCACAGGAAGCTGGACAGAAACGAGAGGGAGGCACTGTACAAGAAATGGGGCATAAACTTGAACACAAAGCAGAGGAGTCTACAATTAACAAGCCGGATATGGACAGACCCGAAGGAGGTTGAGGACAGTGCAGCCCTGGTTGCTAAGCTGGTGCAGCTCATGGAGCCGGGCCGTCAGGTCCCCAAGGAGATGTTTGGCCTCAGTTTCTCGGCCGTCCCGGCGCTGGACAGGAGATCCATGAGCTGGAAAGGATAGCTTAATCAGGTAAAGTCTCGGTTTTGATCACTGGGATTTGTATATTGGGTTGTTTTAGTTCATGTATATTACCAGAACTGTGATGATTGTTATCACTTGGGGACCTTTTGGGGGGTTATGGATTTGTATGTAAATGGGGAAGAGGAGGCTTGTATGCAACGACACTAGAGAAGTCATAATTCATTTTTTTTTAATCGATTAATGGTAGCAAAAGAGTAAATTTTCTTGTTGTAAACTTGTATGTTCATTTCTAGGCTTTGGCGTGTTCACACATTGTTAATTGGTAGTGAATTGGGAACGGACAAATCGGTGAAAAAATAATTTATCATAAGACGAAAGATTCATTATCCCGCTCAATTCGTCAGCTTATTCAATTCGGTCACATAGTGAGTGACCACTTGTCACGCGACACGTGGTTATTCGTTTAGATTAATCTGTTAATCTCCTCTTCTGTTGTGGGAGGCTCGACAAACCGTCTATTGATAAAGGATTGTTAGAAAATACTCATAAACTGCTGACAAAAAATCGATCTTGGCTTGCATAACAAAATATGGAAATATTGGACATTGTAAGACCTGTATGAAATTTTTGGCTGGTAAAAATCGGATTTCCATTCATTTCTAACAATAATGAACAAGCCGATACAGAGCGGAGGCAAAATTAAAAAAAAAAAATCAAAAGCCTATTTTCCATCCTTTTTTATCAATACTAATCACATGTATAGAAATCGAAACCAACACCTGAAATCCACAGAACAAAGGACTATTTATCTTTCCGAATTAAGGAATCTTCAGACATGATAACTAGATTGCTTGTGTACTAAAACATACAAGATGCTAGTTTTAAGTCTTCACTTTAAGAGGAGACTGAGGTTGAATTTGTACACACAAACGAGGACTGCACCATTTTCTTTCTCCTGCTAGGCAGACATCAACCCTTCAGGAAACAGTTCAGTATCAGGAGCCGGAGAGAGAAAGTTGCGGCATGCATACACCACGGCCGAGAGGAAACCGGATGGATTTTCCATGAACACAAAGTGCCCACCCTGCAATCATATAATATATCATACATACAAGAATCATATTTTGTAAACAGAGATCAAATGATGATTAGTTCTTAATCTGAGAGGGAAACAACCTTCGGAACCCTTATTATTTCGCATGGAACCTTCATTTCCTTACGGGCTTCTTGAGCACCTTGATATTTCATCCAATCATGGACACCATAGATGAAGGTCGTTGGAACTTTCCACTCCGATGCCCTGTACGTCGTCATTTGGTAAGTAATAGGGTTAATATAAAGAATTGGATTAATTACAGATAACTACCTTTATAGATTGCCCACCAACACATGACCCCATAGTAAATTTTCTACAGATACATGACTACCCTTATGAATTTCCAAATGTCACCATCGTATAAAACATACGGAAACCTGCAAATCTTTGATTTTTTTTTGTCACGTGAGTTTAAATTTTTATAATATCCCAAAACTACTCATTCCCATCCTTTAATTTTCCGATTTCAATATGATTCTGTGGAGGATTTCAATAATGAAATCGAATTGAAATCGGAAGAGTAAAGAGTGAGAGTGAGTAGTTTCGCGATATTTTAACATTTACACTCACGTGTAAGACATGTGATGGAAAACCCCCCGAAATTTTTGAAGGTTTCCATCAATTTTGTACATTGTGACACGTGGAAAATTTACTATTGGGTCACGTGTCTCTGGTAAACGGGTTTATGTACAATTGAAATTTACTGTGGCTAATTCATAAAGGTAGCAATGTGCAATTTCGCTATAGAATAATAATTAAGTAAATTTGAAAAACTATAGTGTTTCTTTCATGTCAGATAACACAAAGAAAGCATCTTGATCATCATATAACTCTTCCAAAGATGTATGAATATTCAAACCTGTGTAGAAGAGGCATCCGAGCAAATGCTCCAAAGGAAAATATATATTTCAAGCATAGCTCTCCACTGGCTTTGGCCGCTAGAGTATGGTACATATACTCTTCAATAAAACATAAAAGAAACTTAGAACAGTAAAAATCCAGAAAGGCCCTGCTTGTGAAACTAATATGATCTTAACTACCTGTAAACAATGTGGACTCCTCGTCGCTCAATATGTCACCAGATGAATATTTACCAAATCTAGAACTTGTATACCGGCCAACGAGATTCGGACCCCAAGGACCTAAGCCTCTGTCAAAATACCAATTACACAAGAAAGTTCAAAATATACTTTTTTGATCAGGAAGAAAACGTGGAAACCCTACTCTAGGCTACCCTCCACCCACATCTGCTCCCAAGCAGAGGTACCCACTGGGATTTGAACTTCTGACCTCAAGCAGATGAGGGAGCAGGAAAGTTCTAAATATTCCATATGCTAGGACAGGAAAATAAAGTTCTGCTATAACTTATGTGTGAAGTGATGTTTTTGAGCATGTGTGAATTTTTGAGGAGAAGGGGGAATAAATACCTGATAATCTTCATAGGAGTAAAATTAGACTCCCACAAATGGTTTGCGAGTGCTCCTTTCCATGTTCTTCGGAAGTTAATAATCCACTCGGTCTGGCCATCTGATTCTGAGGAAAATCCCGCAGATCCCACTAATATCAAGTGCTGAACATGCTCAGGATGCTATGACATATAACAGTTGTTATCAAGAATAGGACAGAGACATTGATTTTACAAGAAAAACTTGAATGCTAATTAAGGAATAACCTTGAGTGAATATTTGGCTGCAACGTAACCTCCAAAGGAATGTCCAAGTAATATAAATTTGTCCAAATTTTTTGCTTTTCGCCATTCTTCAAAGGAATCTATGAACCATGCCTCGGTTTCTGGATCACCAATTACAACACAATTAATAGAAATTATCAAATTGTTGTACTACCAATCTCCAATTGACTAACCTTGGAATGTAGTACTTGGTGAAATGGGTGATTTTAGAAATGACTAACCTTCAGTGCTCTTGCATGTAAAGTCAGGCCTGCTTGATCCTCCCCAACTGCAAGAACAAAACATTTCAAATACAAATGTAAAAGTGCCAACAATTTTTAGAAGGTTGATGCATTTATTTCCTTTCATCCGCGTATGTAAGAATTTTTATGGTCACGTAAACATATTTGAAAAGGACAAACAGAGATTTCTTTGCCCCTTGAGCATGCAGTGCACAAGTCAAATACACACCTGCAGTATATAAATTATTTTCATTTTCCATAAAAAAAAAATTCAATTGAATCAAAGTCAAATATGTTTAAAACAAAGATAGACCCTGTCTAGAATGTTTACAAGTGTTACCAGCCAAACTATGGATTGATGAGATAAACCACAATAAACAAGATCGGGATGTCATTTCATAAACGTTCAAACCCAAGTCATATAACACAATAAGATATGTTTGGTTTTGTTAACCGTGGCCAAGAAACACTAGAAATCAAATGAGATCTATACTTATTACAATGAGTGTCTCACTTACTTTTTAGAGAGGACTAAAGATTGGTGAAATTATGCCTTGATCTCCCAAGATGTCTGCATACCCTACTACTATGTAACTATCTAACGAGATGCATATTATTGATACTTTATTCATAATTAACTTCTTAGAAAGGAAAGTGGGCACTCATCTCCAAATTAAGCAAGTACAATACTCATTTTGAGACGTGGGGAGTAATAATTTTCACCGCGTCAAGAAGACTAAAGCGAATAAGATGTTACCCAAGCTGATCAATTGCAATGACCCGGAAATGATTGGCGAGGTCATCAAAGTTCTTGAAGAAGAACCCCTGCGAAGCACCATACCCGTGAACCATTACCAGAGTGGGAGCACCTTCTTTGCTGTCAAATGTGACAGTGTTGATAAACCTTGGCTCATTGCTTACAGAACGAAACCAACTGATCTTGGAGCCAGGCGGACCTGAACCAATATCAACATTTTCTTGAACATAGGGTGTCCTGAAATGAAATCGAAGAGAAGGATTCAAGTCCCAACTTAGTACATGATTACACCAACCTAACATTTTGTCAGAAATCAATTTCAACTACCTAATTCGAAATCCACATCAATTTTCTCAACATTTTCAGAAGATTCATTTTCAAAATCAACATTCTGAAGCATATTTAAGAACAACTAAGAAAGCTCGAATCCTGAATTTGGAATAATCAAGAGCCACTAAGAGATTGTACAGAGCTATGGAATTGCTTGAATTTGACAATAACAATCATAACACAAGCTGACATATTAATTTCTACAAACTTGGATACAAATTCAAGTGATCAAGTGACTTCAATTTCTTTCCCCATAGCAATTATCATTTCCTAAGTATTTTTTTTTCTCGGCAAACAAACAGAAGTTTAGGGTTGAGAGTCACTTGACTACGGAGAGAAGACGCTTTTCAGCTTCAATGATGCGATCGGTGGATGTAGGGATCCAACGGAGCAGGGCGGGCCAGAGAGACCTCGGTCTCGCCGCTT
>JAYMSV010000927.1:0-14413 GCA_036897745.1 Erodium moschatum | reverse complement strand
AGTGCCCCCGGCTTCACTAATCTCCATGGTGGTGCCACATGTAGCAGTTGTTTGCTTTGTTTTGTTTTTAATTTCAGAATTAATAAAATCTGATCGGATAGGTAATAAATTAATACGGTAATATATCAAGTGTAGCTACCGCTTAACATTACTCCGCCGAGAGAAAAAAGTGTAGCATATGTAACTACACTTTTTCTCTCCTACATTGTTTCTTACGTGACACGATTTCTCTCCTCTAATTTGATAGAACTATCAATGTGGATGCTCTCTTACACATAAAAATCTGATGGTCAAGAATTTGATTTGCAGAGGGTTTAACTTAATATATGGAAATTTTCAAGGGGATATGCTAAACATTTTTCAACGAAAATGGCGAGGACAAAATACAATGTAAAGAAATGGCAGCAATTAAAGGTTACCTCTGCTTTTAGAGATAACATAATAAAAGGGCACCAATCCTGCTCCCGTCAACAAGAATATCGAGTATCTTCTGGATCCAGAGAATGCACATCCCACTCAGAATCCAATGCTTGAACAATTATGCAGGTCCTGCAATAGATTAAACCGATCCCACCTATTAAACCCTTGTAGTAACTTGCTGAATCAATTCACAACCAAATGGAATACTATATGATATAAAAGTCCAAAAGATAGTGGAAAGTGTGACCCGCAAGATGGCCATATTCTAATCTTGATTAGTGGCTACTCTCTCCTGCACCTGTGGACAAGAACCGAGATAAAAGGATATTTGCTCTAGAATGGAACAAATGATAAAAATGCAGTAAAAACTCAGTGGTAGGGTTGTGTAATATCTTTGATAGTGGGTTCATTACCAGTTGAGGTAAGCTTTTTAACTTATCATCAAGAGCCTACAGTGATATCACCACTACCACAGTGAACTGAGTATTTTACAGTGAGGAGCTTCTTTACGCATCCTTACAATACGTTAAGCACGTGTTCTGTCCTACATGCACCAAGTGTATCAAAGATAGCCCATCCATACTCAACCTATGTTGGCATAATCCTTGAAGAATTTACAATTGTAAATGCAAGAAACGCTTTAGTTCAAGGTTTCACATGACTTAAAAATAGAATTATTACTTCAAACGACATTTGAACTTGAGACAAAAGCACGGAGTACTATGCTAATTCCTTATTGGAGTACCAAAAGCTTTAAGATTCAAATTATAACTAATGTTATCATGCATATATTAAAAATTAGGATTTGTTTATATGTATGTATCTTCAGAGGATATCAGATATGAACTATGCACAGTCCATATATGGTACCAACAGAAGGGTTGCTGCTTTATAATATCATATTAACTAATGATGTAAACACAAACTACAAAATGAGAAGTGCACTACAAGGGGTCGACCCTAAGTTATATGCACAAATCAGTGAATGAATGACACAGTTGATTTGAAATAAAGAACTATTTAACAATTTCAGCAATTTCATTATTTCCAAGAGGAGAGGTAAATGGTGAAAGAAGAAAAAGAAGAGAGAGAAAGTGGTAACACATTGGAAAAGGGTAAAATTTGAGGGATCGCAACTCTCTCAAGCCCGCAATTTTTGAGATCTGGAAAGAACCAATGAAGGTACAAAAGGATGCAAATCAAATGTGCTTTAATTATTGTTCCAATAATACTAAGATTACCAGAAAGTAAGGGTGTTTGTCGAATACAAAGACATCCGTAAATTTGTCCTTTCTTCATAAAACCAAACAATTAAAAGATACCACAAATTCCACACATCAAACCTAAGATAAAGGAGAGCATATCCTCTTCATTTATGCTTTCTTCTTTTCACCTCCCCCAGTTGAAACCAAACACATTATACAATCACAGTTGATATGTATAAAGGAAAATAGCAAAGACGCAATGGCCGAATTCTCACACACCTCCCATAATAATTAATGATTTCAAATATACAAAAAAAATATATAGTTATGGGTCCATGCGTCAATACCTCTCAAGGGTCTGTGGGAGCTCCGGAAATAAAATTAACTGGAGAGACCACAAAATGGTGGAGACCACGTCATACTGGTTCATCTTTTTGGCTATTCTTTATATCCTGCCCCACTTGACAAACCCCTTAAAGGAAGGAGCCACCTTTCAATTCATCTTCCTCTACAATTCCCTTGTTGTATAGTTCCTTAGGATGCTTGATACACTGCCAAATGACCACACATGAATTTTTGCAAGTATTGACAGAGGCACATGATGCTTATTCCACTAAATATTTATATACAATATCAAATTGCTATAATTTTGTTGCCTCCCTTAAACCATTTTCTATGGTCAAGTCTGAACAGGAAAAGGGAAATAGGCCAAATTCTACACTCAATAGTGACTACGTATAATATCAAATTCTCTCATATAATAAAGACACGCTTAATCATCTCATGCATATAAAATCTTTTTTTTTTCTTCATGCACTAAAAAGCACATCAATCTCATGAAAAAGGCAATCATCATACCTGGAGTAAAAACCATAGCATTTCACTAAACCTGAAGACAGAGTTTTGAAGAACCCGAGATAATTGAATAGCAAATGCCCTCACTGTGGTTTGAACAAAGCCTTGAGGTTTGTGAAGAATCCCTTCTGATTTAGCAACAGGTGATATTGCAGTAAGCTAAAGAAAGACTTCACAACGTTTCAAAAGATTCACTTTCAATACAAGAATTCTGGAGAGTTTAAGGCAGCTAGATAACAAGTCGAACATAAAATACAACAGTTTATATTTGAAGGAATATATTACTGAAGACACTATGAACACAATGAATAAACTTCTAGCGAAAAAAAAATAGCAATTCATTTTTCCCTATCAGTAAAGTTTAAATTATTGTACAGTCATACACAAAGTTTTAATAACGTTTGAACAATTTAACTCAGAGCATGCCTATAAAAAGTAAAATTAAATTGAATGCGTAGAGTAGACATTTTAAGATCATGAAGGAAACATGTTTAACGCAGCTATATAATTTTGTTCAGACCAATTGCAATCATTTTAGCTAGTTCTACAACATAACATTGATATGAGGAACCATACACGGCTTAAGCAGCCTAACATGAATTGAATCTTAATACCACAAAGGAGGCACAAAAAAATCGCATTATGCTCATTAAGTAGAATGAATCTCACATAGAATATAAAATCAATTTTCCTAAGAATAAATATATGGTTGCATTTTTTTTCAAACTTTAAGTGGAGTAAACAGGTCTATTATATATCACTAACAGTTGTTTCCTATTCCCTGTTTTTCAGTATTGTCCTCTTTATTATACTAAGCTTAAAAACCAGCAGCATTTTCTACAGTCAAGGGATATTACTTCCAGAAACTGGACGAAGGAGAATATCTACCAATTTCCAATAATTTATTCCCTTTTCTCCAGCTATAGCCTGACTAATTCATCCACTGAAGACTATCAAAAGAAAAATCATAAATATTGTAAGAAAATGGATCTTTACATTCAAATTAATAAATACAACTTAGCCGTCTTGTTATAATGAGCTCTGATTATGAAAGCTGCACCAACAGATCAATCTCTTTCTTAGATTATTTTTGTAATAATGGCTGACATCAGATGCATAAGGTTTGCATCACAAGATGAGCACGCGCCCACTACGCGTATGGTAAAATGTAAAATAAGCATATTATGATGACAAAGATTATCACAAACATCTCAACAAAGCAAGTAGCTCTTATATATATGTACGCGTGTGTGTTAGTAGCACACACTACATCCGCACTTTCCATTAAGTACACAGAGCAAGTTCCCTTTTCCAACGAATTCGAGACAGAGTACAAGAGGGAAAGGAAAGAATATGGGTCAAGAGGAAACTCGAAAAGGTCCATGGACTGAACAGGAGGACCTTCAACTGGTTGGCTTTGTAGGGCTGTTTGGTGATCGACGATGGGACTTTATAGCGAAAGTTTCAGGTTTGAAGGTGGCGGGAGACAAACAATAGAGGTAGGCTTATCTGGAGATGGGAAGCTTTGGAAGGAGCAACCTTTTTAACCTCCTGGTTTTGTTGCAGGTTTGAACAGAACAGGAAAGAGCTGCAGGTTACGGTGGGTTAATTACCTGCACCCTGGCCTCAAACGAGGGAAGATGACGCTTCATGAAGAGCGCCTTGTGCTTGAACTCCATTCCAAATGGGGAAATAGGTTTGGGATTTATACATACAACTGTTTTTCATTCATTCATAACCCTCTCTCTCCTTCCAAGTTGCAAAGCTGATATTTTCTTCTATATATATATATGCATAGTGATGACATTAAGCTCATGCAGGTGGTCACGAATTGCTCGCAAACTACCAGGGCGAACAGATAATGAGATTAAGAATTACTGGAGAACTCACATGAGGAAAAAGGCTCAAGAGAGGAAGCGAGCAGTGTCTCCATCATCCTCTTCTTCCAATTGCTCTTCATCCCCATTAACTGATCCAAAGGTGAACTTGCTGCCCTTCCCTGATACTGGAGAGGTAAGTTTTTATGATACTGGTGGGAATGTCATACCATCTTCCACCAGACAGAAGAGCGAGAAGGAAGGAGAAAGTGAGAAGGTGTACTCCATGGATGATATATGGAAAGATATAGATCTATCAGAAGAGAGCACTAACAAATCAGTTTATGATGGCTACAAGGAAGCAGGTTGCAGTTTCACTTGTCCTCCATTGGCTTCTCCAGCATGGGAGCATTCTCCAGATTGGCTATGGAGGATGGATGAAGAGGAGAGTAAGGTGTTTCTCCCCATAAGTGATCAGTTTTCTTTCTACTATGAAAAAGGGAGAGCGCCTATACCTGGCTAACTGAAATTCATTTATTCAAATTTGTTCATATAAGTATTAATATTCTGAAGCTCTAACCAGTACAGCATGGGATTTCTCTATGCTTTCTGCTACAGATTTCCACCATCCAGAAGTCACTTTAATCAGCTCTTGTGCAATAAGTCCCTTTATTCTGTGTGTGTTTGCTTCAGAAAAAAGAGAAGCCCTGATAAATCTCCCATGAGGAGCTAGTATGTTTCTGCAATATATATTGTATCATATACCTTGATGTTTTAATTTTGGAATCAAGCCAGTGTGCTGTGTTATAATCATTGTCAAATTTCTTAACATGATGGTTGCATGCATACATTCATCACAGCCTAATCATGCAATTATCTTAGCAATCTAGTCTTGAACAATTTTTGTGAGAGCCATACGACAAAGATAGTTCAGTCCAGTTCTACCATTTCACCAATATGTACATCATGGAAGAAAATGGCAAGCAAACAATTATATACTCCTACCACATGCACGTTAAAATCATAAATTGCACCAGACTCACTCCAAATTCAAATTCTGCCAAGTCAAAAAGAAAATAATTGGTGGTTGCTGAATTAGACAGGGAAGTTAATTTCCCATGTTAAAATAGCCATAAACAAGATTTGGAGCCAGCTAAGACCCTGCGTCAAGGTAGTATATCAGTAGCAAAGAGATTTGTTATTATGTAATGTAATTCATAGGGGTCCACAGCTAGCTTTGCACAAACTGATGGTCCTTAAACATGTAAACAATTCTTTCAAATTATAATATTAACTCAGTGGTCGCCAACAAAACTCTTCTTTTGATTAATTAATTTTTCTGCACTTCTTGCATACTTCCAAATCTCTTTGGTAATTGGCCAGTCAAGAAAGCTGCATTATCACTCCAATGGAAGGGAACAGTTATCTGGATGGACACAATCATTTCTTCCAAAATGACTGTCAGATAGATCTACCAAGGCAGTCAATGCTATGCCGATCAAGCAATATAGAATCAGCTCACTTGGCCAAGACACTGCCCTTACCTCTAGAAGGCATGGGTTCAAATCTGATAGGCGCCACATAAGATTCCTTGGTGTTAAAGCCCGACCCACCTAAAAGCTCAAACTTATAGGCGGAGGCCCCCAAGATGCTTATCAAGTGGCAAACAGATCCACATTTTTAATGTGAGACTCCGGCAGTTGGGACCTTAGGTAGAGGGCACACCTACGTATCGACCAAAGCCTACTCGGCTGAGCTCTGATACCATGTAAAATGGTATTTTTTATTGATTCAAATGTGTACACTATCGATACTCTTATAGATACATTGGTAGAGTTATACTTGGACAGGACTTCTATATTTGATCTACATCAATCTCAACATCATCCAAAATTATCTTTAAAATCACCTTTTATACAGCATAATTTTCTTCGTCTACAGTGTCTAGAATATCTCCACTACAATGTTTGTTTTTCATTCATGTTGCCTACATTAATCTCCATAATAAGGCAATTTGTTCTCCATCCATATTGTCTAAAGGTGTCTCCATTACAAGCCAAGTTGCAAATTTTATAGTTCAATGCAACTTGTTCTTCATCCACATTGCCTACGAAAATCTCCATAACAAGGCAATTTGTTCTCCATTACAAGCCAACTTGCAAATTTTATAGTCCATCTAACAATATAGCTGTTTCATTTTTCTCTCAACATAAAAACATTCCAGTGAAATGCGAGTATGATAAACAAGTATGCAGTCATTCGGGTCTGTTATAATATCCCTTACACTTGCAGTGACTGAAGGGAACCTGATAACTTCAGTGAAATGAGAGTGAGCCGTAGTGCTTAGCTAGGAACTTGTCTCACGATTTCTCTGAACCTAACTACTAGAAATACTAGACTCAATCACCTACCTAGCACAGAAATGACACCCACACACTTCCGAACAGAAGTTGCAATGCAATGCCATTAAGCCTATAGATAATCAGATGCAAGTAAAAAAAAACATGCATAACTAATCCGCAAAGCAATAAGGCGAATCAGGAAATCGTTTTAACAGATTAATTACTCCAAAATCCTTTTCACTGGAACAGGAAAAAAAACTGCACCAGAAAGATTTCAATCAGATTAATTACCTCAACACATCGTGCCGCCATATAAACCCTAATTTTCGTACATTTCCTGAGAACTCGTTGATCCGATCCTGCATCCAACAAACAAAACGAAATTGGGAAACAAAGCGTTTGGATGGATTCTAGTTTGTAAGAATGGAATGCATACTTATTTGTAATTATCTGCTGAATTGCAGAGAAACTGATGTAGTATAGATAAATCTATATCGTAACTGAAGAAGAGCATTTTTGTGAAATTTCCAGTAAAACTCTGTTTGGTTGAAGAGAAAACACTGGAAAATGAAAAAGGAAGTTAAGATCTAACACTTACTTAGCAGTGCTGTGGTTTCACTTGAACCCTCAATATTTTCACTTATCCGGCACCACTCCCTCCTTAATTATAATTTGATTGGAACAGCTCGCGCGCAAACCTTGATTTCTGATACGATTTCCGTGAATCGGACTTCGGGGAAGAATGAATTGAGTTCAAAATGGGCCGTAATTGGTTACAACTTCAGCTCCAATATTCACTCTGATAATCTAAGTGGGCTTAACATTAACATTATGGGCTGATGTTGTCCTCCTCGGATTTGCTTTTATTTACCTTTTGACCCTCTTGAATTTTAAAGTAGTCATTTAGTATTGTAACACCTACTTCTTTTTTTTAAAGGATGAAACCACATTGTTTTATAAACAACAATAGCAATGTGTCCAGTGAGTTTAGAATTTGTGTATTTATTGTCTTTATTTTATCAGAGAGAAATATTCGTTTTAAAAAATAGGGAATGTGGATCTCGGGATAGGAGCCACACACCGTCAAACCAAGGTCCAACAAAAACATATCAGAAAAGCAGCTAAAAAACAGAGAAAACAGAAATAAAGGCCACCCTGGTCCACCTTAACAACCAACAACCCTTCAGACTAGTAAATGTCAAGAGAGACAAGCGTCAAAGAGGACCGAGAGACAAAACGTTGAGCTCTCCAAACATAATGCGACAAGCTATGTGTATTTATTGCTCGCAGTGTGTTGCGTCTTATAAAATCTATCTAACAAATCTAGAATTTGTTGTATCATACGTCTAACTTTTAATATGGGTATCTTAATATAATATGGTACAATGATTCATTTCAAAAATAAATAAATGATAAACCAACCGTAACATCTTATCCGGATACGTGAAAATGTTCTTATTGTTACAAGCCCAATAATGATAATGATTGACACATGGGCTAAGACCTTAAACATTGCCTAATGTCAGGCCCATTATGATGCATATAATGGGCCTGACAGAGTTATTACCTCTCATAACCCTTACAGAGTTATTAGCGAAATCGGAGCCCCAAGTAAGAATCGAAGCTCTCTCTTTGGGTCGTCAAGTTCAGTATCTGAAAATGGCTCCGGCTGCCGCTGCTCCACGTCCAGGCGACGCGATCTTCTCCAGTGTTGAACGCGTGGTAAGCCCAAAAACTTTTCCCGTTTTTTTTTATCTCATCTGCATTTTCTCGGCAACCAAACACATTTTTTTCTGATTCGTTAGTTAAACGATTCCGGTTTTCTCGAAATTTAAGTTTCGGTTTATGGAATCAGTGTCAATGTGATTTTATTCCTCTACTACTTCGAATCTATATGGGTTTTTTTTATTGTGGCCCACTGTTGATAATTTGTATGCGATGCTTGATCTGTGAAATTGTATTGATGTAGAACGCGGAATTGTTTACGTTGACTTATGGAGCGATCGTGAGGCAATTGCTTACTGATTTGGAGGAGGTTGAGGAGGTGAACAAGCAACTTGATCAAATGTACTGTTTTTGTACTTTATCTTGAATTTCATTTCATTCCATGTAAAGCTATTTAATCTTCTTCCTTAGTGTGTATGTGTGTGTTTTCATTTGCTTCCTAGTTTTTATGATCAGTAGGTACGCTGGGTCTGGGATAATGAACATAACCTCCTGTTTGTGTCATTGATTTGTGCCAGCTCTTGATGTTGAAATTGTTTTGCAAGAATGAGCGTATGGTTTTGCGATTATTCCTTAGTATAGCAATTGTGTGACTGAATGTCAAAGATAGTATGATCTGGGCCATAGGCATCAAATGTGTTATGTTTTTAGTCCTCTCTTTAATTGTCATTTCATTTTATTTATAATCATTGCTTATTTCCTTTCCTTTGTGATGTTGTTTTCGGCTTGATGTTGAAGACTTGCAGTTTTTCTTAACCATTAGGAAGATAAATTAATGATAGAAATACAAGTTTTATTTATTTATTTTGAGGGTCATATATGAACTCGTGATGTTGCAAATTTGTGGAAAGTGATTTGCAGCCATTAATTAGAAGAAATGTGAACTTGAATGCCACAGATGGAATGAGAACTTCTGAACTGTGAATATGAAAAAGTACGAATAAAGGCAAAGTACTGTCCTATACCATTTTGGAATTGTGCCTTAGGTTTATTTTAGAAAGTGGGATGTCATTTTATAGTTTGGCATTTGTTGTGTATCTTCCTTTCAACTTATTTTTAAATATCAGACTATGTTGTCGGAGGGGGATTTAATTATATCTGAGTTTAGTTCTATCCAACCATGTTCGAAGTAATGGAGCTTTTTGCTCGTATGATGTGCCATTTATATGTGTCATGAAGTTGTACTATACGGTGTGAAGTGTGAGCAAATATTTATCATATGGTAATGTGTGTAGAATTTCACAGTCAAACTACTATCAGTATCTTTTGATTAGGTTATATAATGTGAATGAATATTTAATTACATTGCAGGGGTTATAACATTGGAATTCGACTCATTGATGAATTTCTTGCAAAATCGAATGTTGTCCGATGTGTTGACTTCAGGGAGACAGCTGACATGATCGCAAAGGTCTACCTTTCGAACTGATTTACCATAACATCCAAAAGTTTGTTGGTCTTCTTCTCATTTGTGCTTAAACCAGTTATCTTGCTTGGTTTTATGAAGGCTCTTGTCGTAAGTCTGAATACTCCATAAATATTTCCTAGTACTGTCTATTGCTATCTAATCATTCTATAACATGTTTTTTTATCCCATTGAATTTCTATTTTCTTTTTTCCTTTGTTGGTTGGACAACAAAATAACAGCTAGTTCACGTGAAGGTTCGTAGACTTTAACATGAGTTTGAACACAATCATCATGCCGGAGGTTTGGGGAACTCTTCGTGGCATTATTTTCTGGCACATCTAGCTGGCCAGAAATAACATATGTGAAAAGTTAAAAGTTCAGATCTTACCCTTCTGCTTTTGGATCATCAGGATACCCTCATGTTTTGTGACCCCTCTGATTCATTGTGTTTTGATTTGCTCTCTTTTTTTCTTTTCTAGGGTTCTGGTCAATGGCTTTGCTGTGTTAGGGACTCTTCTCTTGTTTTGTTTTTCTCTTTGTAAGTCTTTCAAGCCCTGAAGTTTCCACTTGCCTTCTTAGTAATGGTCTCTTCTTTTTTGTTACAAAGATTGGCTAATAAAAAAAAGAATGTGATTATCATTCCTTCAACTGAGTGGCAATCCTTTATTTAATGTTTTTTGTCCAAATTCTATGGTCTCGGCAGATGTAGTAATAAAAGCATCCAGAGCAGTGTTGCTCATCCAGTTGTAATCTCTCATCTATTTCAATTCCTGAAAAGTTAAATCTTCATCTCATTCATACAAACCGTGCGCCTATTATAGTATTTAATACAACGGGTGCCTATTTAGATGTGCAAATCGTCAAGTTATTTCAATATTATACAAACTGCTCACCTATTTTAGCATTTAATACAACGGCTGCCTATTTAGATGTGCAAATCGTCAAGTTATTTCAGTATTACACATTAAGAATTATTTATGGGAATGTGTGACAGCCTAATTGACTGTGACACACAAGATGCTTGGTGATTTGCCAAGGTCGCTCTACGAGCAAATAGTCTAGCTATAGACAAGCAAGTGCCAATCACTCGTCTATTCGCTCGCCTATATGTAGGAAGGAGGCAAGTTAATCGTCAACCATTACAGATGCTCTAACATACTTTGTCATATAGTGTTATCTAAAATGTTTTTTTTACGCCTACATGTAAGAGCTTTTTCATCAATTTACAGGTCAACAACTTGAAGAAATTTATCATTGATTTATTTCTTGAAGTAAAAAGTTGTGTCAGCTTGCATTCAATTGCCTTAACAGTTAACACTACTAAGTACTAACTGTTGCTACTGATGTGTAACCTACTAGCAAAGGTTTTGGAAATTGAGATATCTAATGGAGCATGATTATGATTATGCTATAGCTATCTTGGAATGTATCAAGCATGCCTTTTTGGTCCTAACTGAGTTTCATACAGGTGGGCTTCAAAATGTTCTTAGGTGTCACTGCATCCGTGATTAATTGGGATGCTGATGGAACAAGTTGCAGTCTTGTGCTGGAGGATAATCCTCTGGTAGACTTTGTTGAGCTTCCTGATACATGTCAAGGCCTGTACTATTGCAATGTCTTAAGCGGAGTCGTTAGAGGAGCTCTAGAGATGGTGAGTTCTATCACTTCTTGCATCCCAGCTTTATAAATGCTGTCTCTTGCTTCTATCTACTGTTATCTACTTCCAATTACCGACTTACTACAATACTTGCTCTTGTACAATGTACGCACAAAATATCCATTAAGAAACTGCTAGCTTGCTCTGATTGTTATTTATGCAATCGAGAAATGAGAATGTAACGGTGCTCTTATATTTGTCTGAAATCCAGGGATTATTTCGTCTTTTAAAGTGCAAGAAATTATCTGTATGCTTTTAGGAGGAATTCTATGCAACTTGAGTATACAAGTCTGGCGCAGTGATAGTGTCCTCACATGTAACGATGTTACAATGCATCTTCATGGATCTTCAGGTATCAATGAAGACCGAAGTGACATGGATCCGTGATATGCTCCGTGGGGATGATGCCTATGAGTTGCAAGTGAAGCTTGTGAAGCAAATTCCGGAAGAGTACCCATATAAGGATGACAAGTGATTACAAAAAGTCTCTTTGTTCTGGATATGAAAAATATTATGTAGTCAAGATCTCCGTATCTTACGTTCTGTTTCCTTTCCTGTCATTAGGCTGGAACCAGAGTAGCTCATATTTTCCACCGTATTTGTGATTTGTGGAATCTCGTATAAATTTCATTTTTTTCTAATATAGGGCACGTTTTTCTATTACAAGCAATCATTATTCTTTATTTGCTTGTAGAACCATAAATCGTCGAGGAATATAATTAAAGCATGTAGTAGACTGGTGTATTATGAGACTCACATGCTGATTGTGCAGAAATGTGATGCGAATTCTTTAAATTGAACTGTGTTCCACAGTGTGAGACTCACATATGACACTCATCTTCTGACTGGATGCTGGGTTTTTCTTCTTTTTCTCGAGCCGAAGTGTAAATCAATGGTTTTTTTGTGATCAAATGCATTAAATGAATTATTTGTAAATTTTGGACACCGTTTGCACAAAATCAGTATTTTTAGAGGTCATGTGGCGTGATGTGGACACAAAATGCATCGTTTTTCGATGATTTAAAGCCCACATCTTGAGCTTTTCGGTCTCGGGGTAGGTTGTTTTAATGCATTTCTTCATCCTTTCGTTCAGGTAATCTGATTCAAGAGTTTTCAAGCATTCGGAGCAAAGCGAGGACATTTAAGCTCAGATGATCAGAAGTGTGAATTTGGACTCTAAAAGTACGAATTTTCTCCTCCGGATGACCTCGGATGGTTGGAAACTATCGTACGTCCTAGCGAAGCGATGAGTTTTGCTCGGGAGCCCGTTTCGACCCGAAAAGTGTTAAGGTTTTGTCAAATTCGACCACTGACATATTTTCGGATTCTCAAGCGTCAGTATATCTTCGATTTGGACGACATCATCAAGTGATCAAACAAGTTTTCTTATATCTTTGGATCGGTCGAATCCAAATGATTTTGACTATTAATCTAAGCCAAGTCTAAGTTAAAACTAAAAATGCATTAGATTATTTCAATAATTTCTCAGCATGGGCACAGATTAATTGACAAGAAGAAATGACTTCGTTGATGAACAAAAGGGAACAAGTACAGTTGAATTGGAAATGAACAACATTAGGCAGATACAAACAACACCCACATGAATCAAACCGAAAAACAAAACACCCGACCTCGCATCACTTGAATTGATACATCATCCTCTTACTTAGTTGGGGAGCTCCTCGTAGGTGGCTGGTGGGCCGATGAAGATGATCTGGTAAACAAGAGCGGCTATGGCAGAGCCCACGAATGGGCCCACCCAGTACACCCAGTGGCTGGGCCCAGGCCCCCCCCCCCCAGCCGGGCCCAAGGGAAAAGTCCGGGTTCATGGACGCACCATCGAAGGCACCACCGGCTAAGATGTTGGCTCCCACGATGAAACCGATAGCAATTGGTGCAATGGTTCCGAGACTACCCTTCTTCGGGTCAACGGCGGTGGCGTAGACGGTGTACACAAGACCAAAGGTCATCACGATCTCGAAAACAAGGGCGTTTGCTTCGCTAACACCGCTTGATAAGGCAAAAGCCGATGTAGTCTGCACGAATCACCAACACGAATTTATTAGTTTAAAAATGTCAGCCTTTATAAGTTTTGGTCCCGTGTTATTCACATGTTTTTATGAATCAATCACATGAATTTACTTCACATATTTTTATAAATTAAAAAATTATCTTAAATTCCGTCCGATACATAATCGTATTTTAAGCAGTTGAATACTTCTTAAATCTTACCAATCCACCGGTGGCGAATTTAAGAAGCAAGCAAGCAACGACTGATCCAAGTAACTGGAAGATCCAGTAGATGATGCTCCGGACCAAAGTGATGTGTCCACCGACAAAGGCACCGAAGGTAACGGCGGGGTTGACGTGTCCGCCGGAGATGTTGGCGCCAACTGAAACGGCCACAAACAGTGCGAAACCGTGTGCCAAAGCTGCAGCCACTAGTCCTGACGGTGTGGTGGCTCCGTCACTGGTCAACTTGTCTGCGGACATATTTAAAACACAAAACATAAGTAGTACATTAACATTGGAACCTTAATTAATAACGGTCGAATTGTCAGTGTACTTACTGAAGGCCATGCCGGAGCCTTCACCGGCGAAGACGAAGATGAGCATGGAGAAGAACTCTGCAAGCCCGGCCTTGAGAGCGTCGGCATGCCCGAACTCGGCCGCAGATCCCAGAGCAATCCTCGGAAAAGCCATTGTCACAAAAAGTTTGGTTTTTGCTTATAAAACCAAATCCTTGTTTGCTTTATTGCTCCTTGGTCCGATCATGCCAATCAGTCCTACTTATATACAAGGTAACGGCTGGAGGGGGAGTAACCGGCTCAGCCAGTTGCAACTTCCACAGCCGGTAGCGATCCGGTGCGGCTGCGTTTTCAACGAGACGTCTCATCTGAGAGCCACCTGTCTTTGTCCTGGAAGTCTATTGGGCGGGCCTCCATTTTGATGCCGTGATGACACGTGTACGGCCGATGGGACGT
>JAYMSV010000926.1:0-14418 GCA_036897745.1 Erodium moschatum | reverse complement strand
CATAAGACATTCCCCGTCTCGACTTGAACGGATCTGTTGTGTCGTAACAGTCGACCAAGGTGTATCCAGGGAAAGGAGGAGAGTGGGAATCAACAAGGGGTTGATTCTTGTCAACCGGGGTGTATCTCCTCATTGAAACCTCGCGGGTCCCGATGCAGCTCATGGTGACCCGCGAGGCATTCCAGCGTGCCTCGCAGTTTCTTCATATGGGTTTACCTCCGTTGCATTGTCCGCGGTCGTGGCATATGGACTACCTAGGTTGTAGGTTCCTGAATCATTGGAGTTCTGAGACGAGACATCCCACCGGGAGTCCAACACCCTATGTATGGGGGTGTGAGAATCATCCCACACAAGTGGGGGTGAGGCTCGACTGGGGTCTTGACGGTGTTTGTTCTGGTTAACCAGGGCTGGCGACGCTGGTCGTTGGTCCGGAGGTTGTGCTCCTTGTAAGGGTGGCCATAGATGCTCTCCTGGAGTGTATATGTCCATCGCAAGACGAAGCCGCATGCCGCATTAGTGTGCCACAACCCCTCAAAATTTGGTGGGAGCCTTGTTCAAAGGGGTCATCGGTGAGCGAATCAGGAATTATCCGTTCATAGTGGTGGATCGTCGTCCATGGGACCGGTTCACCATATTTGGGCATGTTGTCTTGTTTGGGGCATGGTCGTGATCCACCGATTCCCTCCCAAGACCAAGTAGGGTCATGTTGGCCTACCCTCCTGCGGGATCGGGCTCGGGTATGTTTTCCATATTGGATCTACGATTGGGCACCAACCATCGGTCTTGCCCTAGCAGGTCCCCTATGGTCTCCTTCCATCGGTGTTTCTTACTATAGCTATCAAATGACCAGTTTGCTCCCTTCATCCTTTGTTCTAACAGTTTTGGTTGATGGTAGCCGCGAGAGAATCCGCCGTAGTTGGTCCCTCCCTGGGCTGGTTGTGCATCATTTCATGAGAGAGTTTGGGACGATATGTGGTGTTGGTCGTGGGTCCTTCCCGCAGAAGAATCCATTGGCCCCACCTTACCGATCGGCTTACGGTAGGATGACGAGTTGGTAGGCGGGAGGCAGTATGGGGTTATTGAATATATTAGTTGCGGTTCAATGACTAGTTTCACCGAAGGGGAGATGGGACTGATAGGGGACAAAGGTCAAGATGAAGGCGATAAATCATGAGGCAGAGAGAGAGTTTTGAGAAAGAAACCCTAGGTTGAGTTTTTAGTAATCACCTATAGTTTGACAAAAACAATTTAGTTTAGGAAGATTCCAATTGACGAGTGCAATAGTGCCCCTTATTTGGTAATTAGACTAGGTTGTAACTCATAATAATCATTCAAAATTTGCGAAAAAAGAAGCAATTCCCAATGCTCTGTTTCATGCCAAGTAAACTACCAAACCCTATCCCGTAAACAAGATAGAATCACAATCCACACCACACCTCATAACACGTGGTTGAAATGCATAACAATCGTACGGTGGTCCTCGACCCTCATTATGACTTGAGAAATTACCTGGACGAAACAAAACCCTCATTAAAATCTTTTTAACTTGTTGTCAACCATCTCTCTCTCCTTGTGGCTACAAACAGACCTCAACTGGGACATGTCCCATAAACATTACGGACATTTCGGGCACTACGTGGATGCATTGCTTGGTCATGTGATAGATAGCATCGAGACGAATTTGAGGAAGTTAAGGTACTTGTCTTATACCTGCAGAAAAGGAACTCTGCATGCTCTGATAGATTTTTTGCCCACTCTGCATTCAAAGACGACCCAAAACTAGTACTAGTATGGTCCCAGTTCCAAACCCGAAGCCTTCACGGGCAATCCATGACTGTTGGAGGCTTCCGATTCAACACCTAATGTATACAAGTAAAGCTTTCATATCATCAACCACATTGCTCTGAAACACTTTCATTTCCACCGAATACAACCATGTCTGTATTGCTTTCGTATTTGTACACAATCAAGTGTTGATGTTACATATAGCAAGGCAAGACTTCAAAGCTACAACTCTTGTATATTTTACTAGAAATACATAGAACAAAGCATGTTTTTTGAGGAAACAACTTGGGATGTTCTTCTCCTGCCCAAAACAAGAAAACTCCATAGCACTTTATTGTCCTTCTTCATAAGCAATTAGTTATGGACCCATTACTATTCTGCCAATATTCTGCGCATATGGATACGATGACTGGTTTAAGTATGGCATTTGGGCGCTATGGCCATTGCCATGATTCTCTCTTGACCCGCTTCCACCATTCATAACGCTCAAGTATGTTGAAGCTTGAGCTGCATTGTAATTGGAACCATTAGGGTTGGCTTGCATTTGAACGAGTTCGGATCTCATAGTTTGATGATGTTGGTCGCTCGGTCTATTTTCAGGGTTAATCCCAACCCCAAGATCAAGGCTAATGGGTTCAGTCTCTTGAGGTCTAATCCGGGAGGGGGGTCCAGTTCCTGCTGTATCATGGCTGCTGGTCCTTGCAGTGGGTACATCATGATTGTGTTTGCCCTCATATGTTGTTATCACCGCTTTTGGGTCATGGGATGCCCTCTCCACGTGCTTCCTAACCGGACATCCAACGTATGTGCACTTGTAATAACTCCTGCAAACCACATACATCTTCTAAATTATAAGAAAAGGTATAAAAAATGAATTGCACTTTGTATTCCTTGTTTCCTATTACTATGTTTCTTAGTATAATAAGGAAAAAGATAAGAAATGAATGCTTTCAAACATTTCCTATTTCTATGGTAAGGTTTTTTTTCTTTCCCATTTAGTATGGAACTAATCCCTATATAAAGGGATGCTCTCATTGTATTGAAAAACAAGAATTATCAATAAAATGTTGAACTAATCCATATATAAAGGCAATGATAAAATCAACAAAGTTACAAGTATAATGACACTAGTTTAGCAACAAAAGGGATGGTGGGTCTAATAATCAAGAGTCAACACACAAGATTAAGGTAGACCGTGCACTCAAATTGTAAGATTATGTCATTCATGGAAAATAAGAACCCATAACTATGCATCTTCTAGACAGTACCGAATGTGCATGCTATATGAGGCTATGAGCCCATACATTGGTCATGTCAACACGCTAACAAAAATCAAGCTATTTGTTTAATAATATTTGGGAAATTCAAATAATTCATTGTTGACTTGCTTGACCAACTGAAGCATGCAATTATCTCGCCTATTGCATGCATAAGTCCAGTCAACTATCTATTAAATACAAAAGATACAATGAGGACTTGACCATGAAAATCCATTGAGCTCCGAAGTTTTTGACGATGTTTAAACTGACATAGTGAAGTTCTAATGTACACATTGTGTATAATCAATTCATATTTATCTATTCACTTCTGTTCAAGACTTCAGATCACCAAAAACAAAGGAAACAATATACCCTTTAGATTTTCACTGTTTAACTACAAACATCAATCCTAGTAGGCCTTTGTCACCTTCAAGTAGTTCACAAACACAGAATCATAATTATTCATCTATTCTACAGCTGCAGAATGAGAAGGCAAGAATAATATGAATGAACTAAGCTACCACAAGTTACTCAATCAACGTCATAATCATACATTGTGCATGCAACAACTAAAGAAAGCACAAATGGTGAACAATTAATAGTCAGCATAAAAAAAAGTAGGGGTAACTATATTAACACACCTTCGGCGACCTTTGATTCTCAAATACACACTGTAAAGGTGATGGTTTTATCAGTAACTCACTGTCACCTTTCGTTATTCATAAAAAGCCACCGATGAATGAATAGGGTGACAGTGTGTTCCTGAAAAAAATCATCATCTATTCAGTGAGAATCCGGGTTTTTTGATTAATAACAAAAGGTGGCGGTGTGTTACTGATAGCCCGTCCCCTTTAGGAGGTGTTTTTGATAATCGAAGGTCGTCAAGGGGGTGTAGATAACGTTTTCCCAAAAAAGTATCTAATTTTGTTTTACAACTTTCACGTTAGAACATACCTAGGATTAGGATTGCCTCTCACCACTTTCTGCCCATATTTGCGCCATCTGTATCCATCATCCAGTACATCAACTTCACTCAAAGTCTGAACTACTACTCGTGGTTCACGAATGGGCTTGACAACTGGGATGACATCAATCCCTCCATTGTCCATCTTCCTGCTTAATCCAATTAGCCAGTTTATCAGTTAGGACATGTAAACAACAACCGAGGAGAAATGCCGAGCCTCTGTTGGACTACCATACCTTCGCTTTGAGAAGGTATCGTCATCATCAACCTCATCATGAACCCTATTTGACAGTAGACCGGTATCACCTACACAATCATCATTTCCCGTGACTGGAGATAGCTCAAGGGCACCATTTGACTCAGTGTTATGAGACATTTGTCCATACTCTGCAATACAAAAGATAAAACATGTTAGTTTACTTCCGTGAAAAGCACACACAAATAAACACATGGTAGAGCTTGTTTCTCACCATCTCGGCCATTTAGTGATGAAACCCTGTCTGATCTATCTTCCTGGATAGGCATAACGTTGCCACCATTATAACGGCGGCTAGGTTGAGGCTTAGGATGATCATGTGTACCCTTGTAGATGATTTCTGTTATCTGTCCATCATGAGAGCGCTCAAAAAGCTTCTTAACTTCGCAGTTGGGATGTGTACATTTATAGTAGCTGCGCGGAAATTCGCTTCCTTTGACATGTTTCTGTCCATATTTCCGCCAGTTATAGCCATCATCAGCTACGACCGGAGCTGGAGGCCCGCTTCCTCTCTGATCAGATTGCAATGCTTGGAACCCATTATTGGTGTTGCCTTTCTGGGTTGGGTCGTCCGTATCAACATCAGAAGTACCCCTTTGAACAGGTGCTGATAGACTCAACTCATTTGAGGAAACTGCAACCTCACTTTTAACTGAAGGTGATGATGGAAATGATTCAGACTGGCACTGCCTTTGAATCTGAACAGATTGGTCATTTCTCTGCTGATTCACATCTGCAGGGAACTTTTAAGTAAATGCAAAAAAAAATTAGGTAACAGTAGCTTGGAACATTTAGAAAAACAAACAAATAAATCAGATAATATGTGACTGTAAATGTAAGAACTAACTGTTTGATATATTTGCAGAAACAAAGCACTCGCTAACCTAAAAGTATTTCACAACATTACCATATTTGATCCACCATGAGGTCTAAACTCAAAGCAGTTTGACTGTCTTTCATCATAGGTATTGGAGCAAAATGAGGTTGCTGAATAAGTAGCAGAACCAATCACCATTTGAGGTTTAGTAAGTGAACCAGTAGTCGGTGAAGGCTCCACCTACAAAACAAAAGAAGGAAAAGAATAAAATTTTACTGATCTCTGTATTATTCAGAATGCAAAAAACTAGTGAAATAACATTTATTCCAAAATAACCCGTACAGAAACAACAATTTTCTCTTGGCCAACAGAAAGGAAAAACAAAGTAGATGATGAAATAAATTGATCAACTTTGATATGGGGAGTCCTCTCAAGCATCTTTGTTTTTGGATCAATTCATAGATATCGATCAACTTTGAGCTCATTCAACCAATCGAACATGAAAACTACTTTAGGAAGCCTTTTCTGCACATCAATATATCACGCAACCCTACTATGGATGGGAAAACAGTAAAACATGTTTGTTCATTATCCACATTTCTCAGTTTATGTGAATATGTAATAATCCAGGAAGATAAGGGAAAATGACATGCTCACCTTTTTAATAAAGACTTTAAACCTAACTACTTGGGAGATCTTTTACTTCTCATGAAAAGTTAAGCTATACCCTTCATCAAATCATAAGAAACAATATGCTTATTTTCAGCCTTGACCAACACTCACTTATAGCCTCACCTTCTTCTTTTTCTTTTTCTTTATCATTGTGGAACAATTACAAATATACATGGATTCCTCGTTTCAGATGCAATTATTCCTTATTCTCCAAATAAAAATGGAAAATTTCTTTGCACATTCAATGTCACCATTAACTGCTAAACAATGACATCTGAAAAGCACAAGCATCAACCAAAAAGAAAGGTTTGTTATGTGAAAAAACAACACTGGCATTAAATAAGGGGCAAATTCAGAGTAACAAGAGGAAATCATATTCTATATAACAATGTATAAAGGAGCCAGTGCAGAATACCATTAGAGACAGCATCAGAATCTAACGGTCCCAGCACAAGCACCCAGATATAAAATGCATTTGTTACTATCAGATTAAACATGAGCACCTAGACATAATATCTAAAGAACTAGAGACAAAACAACAAAACCTGTATTTGAGAATATCATATTATACTCAAACAAAGAGCATCTTTCAGCTCATAGACCATTAAATCACATCATTCAAATATTGGAAAATTCTCCACTGAGGCTACTAGAAGGCATTGAAACTTAAAGTGGACAACAAGATATAATGACACGAAGGTACACTCTGTCAATCGCCTAATTGGTTGCTCGTGAAACGAAAATAAAAATTGAAGAACACATACTACAACCTTTAGCTGGTATCTATTTGCTGACAGGAAACCCAAATTTCTAAACAGTAAGTGGGTCTACTGGGTTGCCATGAAAAAAAATCTATTAAAGCTACCATATCCTTATTAGCACCTTCACTACAAACAAATCAATGATTTAACATAAATACAGTCACGCGTTACTACTTTTGCACTTAAAGCGCTAACTACGGAGGGTTTCTCATAAAGAGATTTTATATTCTATGCTTAAAAATATAGGATACTTGTTTTATTTGCTAGTATGACTTAAAATCTATGCACTTAAAATATTTTAGGACAAAAATTCGCTTATTACATTAAGTCTAAACCCCAAAATAAAATGCATCTGGGAGGGTTCGAACCATGGTTGTTCAAGACAAAAATGCAATAACTTAACCACATGTGCTGAATTACTCATATGTGTTAGAACTCTTTATTATTTATTAGTCCACTTCATTATATTGGTGTACCATCAACCACCCGAAAGACAAATCTATCCCTAACATATCATCAAATTTGGCCATTAATCAATTTCTGTAGTAAACCAAGTTTTAATTTTACACGTCACCGACATCGCCGTCGGGCCACGCAAATTCACCAAAAATGGTCATTTCTCTGGTGACCTCGGCACCCTGGTAGACATAATTTTGAAAAATTGATAATATGCTAGGGATACATTTGTCTTTCGGGTGTTTGATCGTGCACCAATACAAGAAAGAGGAGTGATAAATAATAAAGAACTCTAATGAATGTAAGTGATTTAGCATAGATAGTTATGTTACTGCATTTTTGCCTTGGACAACCATGGTTCGAACCCTATTTTGGGTTTAGACTAAATGTAATATAGGTAATTTTGGTAATATTTGAAAAGCATAGATTTCAAATTTTTAATCATACTAACCTATATAAAACAATTATCATACTAAGCCTAGAATATCAAATTTACCCATTTTATTTTTCTTTTCTCAGCAACCAAACAGAAAAAGCAAGCCAGGATCCGAAACCTAACAACCATCCAACACATTCGTACAACATTTCAGCCTAACAAAAAAGAAATCAAAACACAGCCGACGATCCCCAAAATTCAAACTTTCATCTTCTCTCTAACTCATTTGAACCTGAACTTCACCTTCCCAGTTCATCATAGTCACTCTACTTTGTTCAGAACCAGTAAACACAAACACCCCATGAGGTCCAGAACTCAAATTTCCCAGTTCCCTCTACCATATTTAGAAACTCAAGAAGAAGAAGAAAGAAAAGCGAGAGCCAGAAAGCAGACCTTCATGTTGGAGAGCAGGACCGGAGACTCGAGGAAGGAAGTGGGGCTGAGCCCCGGCGGGATGGTGATGCAGGGAGAACGCGAGATCGGGAGCTTCGCCGGCGAGAGCAGCTTGTACCTGGCGCCGGAGGAGGGAGAATCGAAGCGGGAAGAGGGTTGATGAGGAGGGTCGGAGGCTTCAGGAGGAGGTCGGTCCAGCTGAGAGTCCATTTTCGGTGTGGGGAAGAGAGAATTTCAGACGAGAGTCAAAAGAGAGCCTCTGGATGGTCCTTGTGAAGACGGAAGGGGTAATATGGTCATTTCGAGAGGGTTGACCAGACTAGTTAGTGACATTTGTTTGGTGGCTAATCAATTCATATTGCCTGAGGCTCGCTGTTATGTAAATTTAAGTTTAGTAACCAATTTACCTTTTATATTTATTTCCAACAATGTAATTTATCTATTCACCTTCTTATTATGTTTTAATCATCATTTCATGTGTTAATATTCTTGTTATCAAACACCAATCAAGGGAAAAAAAATCTCTAATACTGTTGAATAATCATAACAATATCAAATTGGGAAGAAAAGTAAATTGTCGTGTAACTTTACCTTAAATTATATCAATACTTAAAAACATATTACACTAATACATAAACAAACCTCTTCCTTACAGGCTCCCTTCTCCGTTACGGATTCCTCCGTTTCAAGTTAACTTTGACAACACTATCTTTTAACCTGATATTTATTATGAGTTTTCCTTATTTTTGGCCGATGTTCGTATTGGAGAGAGTATTACTCATACTGTGACGAGGTTCGCTGAGCGATTGGGGCCTCGCTACAGAGAATGGGCTAAGAAGAGCTTCAAGAAGGTTGAAGTGGTTTTGAGTCCTCATTATGGTAGCGAGGGACGAAGGTTCTCGCCTCATCGGGATTACCTAATTGTTTCCTTGTAGTTTGTCGCTTTTTCACTTGTTGCTTTTTTCTTACGCCATGCCTTCGATGAGGTTTTGGGTTGCTTTCTCTTGTAAACGTTATTTTGATAACACATTTATTTCTCTCCGATAAAAATATAAATGTAGTTTATTTTTAAAATAGTTTAGCACCTATGTTTGTGTTGGAAAAATGAAGTAGTCATTTTGTTGGGAATTGCAAATGAATATTATACATTATGCAAAATAAAAAGAAAAAGATCATTATGTTTGGTAATTGTGGTTACACTTGTATCTTTATGTATTGTTAAAGCCTGAGTTCGAGAAGGTGATTGTTGTGGAGCATCAAATGATTGATTAAAGGGTATACATGAACACAATTAAGGCATTGATTAATATTAAGAGACACACGGAGACGGAGCATGACTCTACTTGCAAATACAATTACTTTATTAAAGGCTTTTTAATGCATCTTCCCACCAATTTACTTTCAAATCTTCTCCCTTCTCCTTTTTAGAGTTAAGTAAAAGGAGAGCAATTTTTGTCAGAATTTTCATTAAAAAAAATTAAGCATATTGTACTTGCCTTGTCCTTCATGTGTAAATGACACGAGAAATTTAATTTTCCATAACAATTTAAAAACAACAATCCATCCTTAAAATCCCCAGAAATATATTTAGTTCTCCTTATCACGTTTCTAAAGGCAAACACCCACAGATTCTTAACAAACAAAGCATGCATATCACAATCTCTTTTCCTCTTTAGCTCAATGACTTGACAAATCTTTACAATTATGGTAGGTCACAGGCCTCAAGTCTAATATGTGAAAACTACAGGTGACCTGCCTAAACTCACAGAAATAATACGGTCATCAACTTCAATTAGTGGCCTAAGAGATATTTTGATTATAAAGTTAGTTGAAAGTAAACCACCAGACAAACATCCCTGAAATCTTGTTCTATAATCTAGTTGTGGTTGTACAATCATGGCAATCTAAAAGCAATACATACTTTTGGATAACCATGGCCATAAAGTTGCTATAATGATTATAGCAGCCCAAAATATGTACCATCACAAAAGAAGAAGAAAACAAACAAACAACTACTGAGGATAATAAGATGGATGGTATTGAGGTGGCATACCGTATGCATCATATGGAGTTGGTCTACTAGCTATAGTGCGTGGGTCTGAGGAGTATAACTGGGAACTCAAGCCCGGCTCTGTTGAGTATACCTGGGACCCTACAGGGCTTGGGTTCCCAATAGGGCCTCCTCCCACACCATATAGTCCAGATGATGAGGTCGCATAAGAGATAGCAGGAGTGGATCCAACCAAGCCATAGGGCCCAGCTGATGAGCCTGCATATGGGGAGGCAGAGGGATTGGATCCAACCAAGCCATAAGCTCTGGCTGCTGAACTCACCACATATGGAACAGAATGTTCTGGTAGCAAACCTAGGCGAGTCTGGTGGCGAGAAGAAATAGTTGAATTGGACCCAGCAGCATTCATTGCAACTGCAGCAGGACCAACAAAGGCACTAGCTCGAGGACGCTTACTTCCATTTTGGTGCTGTTGCTTGGCACCAGGAGCTGCTGTTGCAGGTCGCTTCCTATTTGCCTTCTCCTTTTCAAGCTGATCAATCTGCTTTTCAAGGTTATCTTTCGGGTATTCAGATTCAAGCTTGCGTTCTTCAATGATCTTGATTACTGATCTTAGTGCACTGACTTCTTTGACTGTGGCTTCATTCTGCATATAAACTCAATAAATATGCATCCAAGCATCCACTTGACTTTGAATCAAAACATATATTCAGAGCTGATTATATGAGTGAGAAATTACCAGTGACTTGAGAGAGTTTTTTCCTTCCACACGGACTTTCTTGGCAGCTTTACGGGTCTCGTTGATGTACGTTTCCAGAAGAGGGACTGGTGGGAACTGGTCTGTCAAATTAAATTCGTAAACAAATTTGACAGCAAGAAGTTGCTTGCCCTTGCTTATAACTTTTTGAATAAGATCTGCAGTGCACCAAACAACCATGACAGATTCAGAGATTTAACTAGTAAGGAGCAGTTTGTCTACATTTGAAGATATGCAAAAGAACAAGTACATAACCATTAAATAATGTAACCGAAGAGTTTTATCCTTAAACTGGAGCTGACTAATTGAAACGGGATTTGACAGGGTTCACTCATCGGTCTGGTGAATTCACCAAGCAGCCCCCCTCACCACATAACGGAATACCAATAACCCCCAAAAGTTTACTAGTGCAAATTCAAGGTTGTCAAAAGAAGGTTCTGTGTCTGTAACAATGTATGTCTAACATACCAAACCTAACACTGCTTTAGTCTTTCCTAAACCCATGTATATGAATGTTGATATGATGAGAACTAAGAGGCTACAATGTCCAGGTCCTCATGCCCTCTTCAGAACAAGGAACAGGAGACTCCCACTCCTTGATGGTTAAAATTTCATTAACCATTCCATTTTAACTTTCCCACTATGTAGTCTCTTCTATATCTTCTCTTTTTTATATCTCATTTGTGTTTGCGAATCTCAATTTTCACTCGTGCAAGACATCTAAGAACCGAAGATATTTTTAATCGGAAGAAATGACCTCTCCCTCTTACTATTAGTACCTCCAGGACACTGTAGCTCCTTTGGCATTCTGCATGGGTGCTTTCCTATTAGCCAGAAGTTTTCACATACCATTTCCCAATTTACACAAATTAATCTTTGGTTTTTGGTTTTCCTATTGCTAAAAGTTTTGGACATTCGATAACTTCACATATTTTTTATATAGAATTATCCAATCTAACTGCAATAATTTTTATTCTTGAAATGTATGTTACTAAATATCAAGGTTCTAAAAGTCGTTAGGCGCTAGTCGGGCGGCTAGGGCCTTTTGGGGATTAATCGGGGATTAATTGAATTAATCGGGAATTACTCGGGTCGGCCAACAAGAAAATGGGGCCTAGGCGGGCGCCTAGACGGGACCTGGTCGGGATTTTTAGAACATTGCTAAATATTACGTTTCACAAGGGTACAACTACTCTTAAGTACCGAAAGTAACAATATTTTTATTTTACTAACAGAACACAAGAAACAAACTATAATGGAACCGTGCAACAATGCTTATATTAGATGCTGCACTCATAACAAAAAAAATCATCTTTGTGTTTCAAACCATAACATAGTGGCAATGGATATTTTCAGAATATTTCCAGAAAAGACTTGATGGCTTTGCACATACAACTATCTAAAGTCATCATGCCTGGATTATGGAGTGTGTTACTACCCCTTCCTTCTCTATTGCTTTTAATGGAGGAATAATTGTTTTATTTCAAGGAGCTCAAGGTATCTGTCACAAAGAGACCCCATCTCTCCTCTTTTGTTTCTTATTGAATATTTTGCTAGAGCGTTTTATCGAGGAGGCAAGGAGAGGGAGGTTTCAATACCACCCCGAGTGCCTAAAAAATGTATAATTAATGTTTCCTTTGCGGATGATCTCATAGTCTTTTGTAAGGCGAATAGGGGATCTGTGGACTCGGTGTTGGATACTCTTTAGATCTTCTCAAGAACTTCGGGATTGGAGGTCAATTTTCACAAGTCCCGAATGTATTTGGGTAGAGATTGAGAACAGAATCATGTAGAGGAAAACGGGGTTTGTTGAAGGTAAATTCCCTATGAAACATCTTGGTGTGCGGCTATCTCCTATGAAGTAGAGCAAAATGGATTGTCAAATGATTATTGCTCGGATTAAATGTGGGTCTAGTAATCTGTTATCTTATGTTGGGAGGGTCCAATTGATCAATTCTACTTTTATGTCTCTCAATACTTATTGGGAAAAGATCTTTATGCTCCATAGAGAAATTAATGTTCAGGTTAAGTATACATGTAAAGATTTTTTACGGAGAAAAAATAAGCAATGGGACTTGGTTTGTTCAGATATGAGGTCTAGGTATACAGCATACCCAAAAAGAGGAATGAAGCTGCTTTAACTAACCATCTGCGGGACACGGCTCACGAAGGTAACAACCTATGAGTTAAATGGGGCGGGAGGTTGCAATAGGCTACAAGTTGGTGATTCTTGGTTGGAAAAATTCCAAGAAGAGTGTTCATCGTGGTTTTTCGTTGGTGATGTATATTCGATTTGTAAGGAGAGAAACCGTGGGATCTTTTGTGGGACAAGCATCAAATTGACAATCTTACTTGACTTCTAAAATCAAATTAGAGATGAAATGTATTATGTAGGAGATAAAACACTTATGTACGAAAACTTATGAGAACGTTTACTTGGGATTGCTGGGATTGCGTATGGGATTGTAAGGTTTTTTTTTCTTTGGTTGGAAATTTGAAATGCTTTTTAAGTAGGATTTGTATTTCCATCATGCCATTGTCATAATAGTTGACATGTGCCTGAACCTTATTGATGGATGAAAATGACTTGGATATGGTAAAACCTAGACAGAGTGGATAGGAAGGCCAATATGTTAGGATAAGGGCACTACAATGTACAAGAGGAAAAGAAAAACAAAGGATGAGGTGCCATGATTTGAAGTTTTGGCCATGAAAGCGGATGCAGTAGTAACACCAAGAAAAGCATGTAATACAGAACAAAACTAATTCATATCCACAGAGAAAGCTAAAAACAAGTCATTGGGTGAAGAACTTCAGTCATCAAAATTGTGCAACGCAAGGGAAACATAACTAACAGAATAATCAAGAAATTATTAATTAATAGCACAACCAAGAAGCATTACGCATTAACAATAGTAAAAGCTGGTTTTGACTCACCAGGGACTTTATCCACCAAACCTAGAGCGCGGATTAAATGAGTGATTTGTCTGTGCCGAGCAGAGACAAGAACAAGATAATCAACGAGCTCATCAGCATTAAAATACTGGACCAAATTGTAAGCAGCCATGATAAGCAAAAACCCCATAGACAATGACATGTTATCGCTGTTCGTGTTCACCTTCCCTTTCCATTCCAAAGCCAGCTGCTTGGCTCTCTCCATAACTCCAGGGCTGATACTCCGCTTCATGCTCATCAATGTCTCCAACAAAAGTTCACATACTCGCCTCCTAACCCCCAATTCCAAGTCCCAATCCCCCTTAGCCCGCGCGGAAAAATCTTCAACCGCATCCAGAACCAGCGCTGCAGGATCTGGGGCTCTCCCAATAGCGTCAGGAAGCTCGCTCTTAATCTGAGCCCGCTCGGTGGATAGCTCGCCAATGCACCGTCTTAGCCCCTTCCCGTCCATCTTCTCACAAAAAGCCTTCAACTGGGGCCGCGCCTCCACCAATACCCCCGCTGAGCGCGGCGACTCCAACTTGGGGCTAGACTCTGGGACTGAGTCAACTCGGTCAGGAACCGCGAGTTGTTGTGACGGTGCGGAGGAAGAGGGGTCGTTTCCGGCGGCAGGTTGGGGTTGGTCGGTGTGGAGTGACTCCAGGCGGTGGAAGCTGGTGGTGAGGGAGGCGTGGGCGGAGGAGAAGTAAGAGTCGAGATCAGACCAGCTGAGAGCGAAGGAGGAGAGGAGAGAGGAGTGGGCTTGAAGGTCTTCGAAGGCCTTCTTGAGGTTCTCCTTCTTCGTGTCCACTAGTTTCAGAGCCGCCGAGATCGTTTTCAGCGACATTATCCGGCGAATCGAAACCCTAGAAACAAAATCGCGATACAAAATCCTAAAAACGGGAGGAAGATTGAGA
>JAYMSV010000925.1:0-14433 GCA_036897745.1 Erodium moschatum | reverse complement strand
CTGAGAGCAAAAGTGTGAAGAAAAAGACACTTACCATCTAACATTGTAGGATACTAATTATTTGTGCTGACTTATCACCAAAAATATCATTTTTTACTCTCCCCACCAACACTCACTATCAGCGTCGACTGATAGCGTTGTGGATGCTCTAAACGCCGATCCGTCGCCGACTTCAATTACTCTTATCACATAGATTAATATGAGAAAACTGTATGGGTGATATTAATTGTCGGCGAAGCATACAAATAATCGAAGACCAACAGGTCGGGCACGTGTCAATTGATGAGTCACCGGCATTCACATAACTGCGGCAACGCCCGGTGACTTTACAGAAACCCCAGACTTCTTATACCAATATCCCAAGCTTCGTCCTTCTCCCTACTTTCCGTTTCAAAAGAGTTTTGTTGAGAAAAGCAAAGTGTGTTTTTTGAGTACAAACCAGGCGATTCGTCCTTGTCCATTTCTCGATCACAAATCGATCGATTAGGGTTTTGCTTTTCCCGTCTTCTCCCTTTCATTTCTTCGGATTCCAATCTTCCGATTGGAGGTTTCTCACCATCTCCGCCTCGATCTCGCCGTCAGTTTGACCCTCTTTTTGCGCACTATGGTGGTGATTTCTTCTCGAAATCGCGATCCATATATTTTCAACTCAAGTTCTGTGGTTGCTGTTCTTTGTTCTCTTCGTTGTGGATAATCCTTGTTCATTTCTCAACTGCCTGATTTTTTTTATTTTGGTTGGTCGCATGAATTGATCGGCTGTGTCTATATGTTAATTTTGGATCATTAGGAATTTCTGGAGACTTAGGTTATCTGTGTGTGGTCGCTGTTGATTTGGGGTTATGTATATTGAGGAATTGGAAAACGAGGTGGGTAGTGGAGAAGATGAGATTTTTTCTGCAGGTGAAGATGTTTTCGATAGCAGAAACATTGTGGCCTCGGATGCAAAGAGGGTCTTGATTGGGGCTGGTGCTCGTGCACTATTTTACCCAACTCTGATTTACAATGTTGTGAGGAATAAGCTCCAGACAGAGTTTCGCTGGTGGGATAGGGTTGATGAGGTATAATTATAGCTAGGATGCATTTTTTTTTTTTTAAATCTTTGAATTTAGTTGTTGTGTGAAAAAATGGAAATGGGTGTTGCAAGATGGCCCTTGTGGATGCTGTTAATAGTATTGGTATGATTATCCACTTTTTGTAGGGTATTATTGTGAAACTTTATAATATAATTGCAAATTGTATGATGGATGAAGATATTTCCCTTTCTGTTCTGTTTTTATCTGCTCCTATAAGTATGGAATATTTTATATCCTTATAAACTGAGGTGTGCTTGCTCGATGATTAGTTTCCTTTTTTTCCCGTCCCTTCCAAATCTGTTTTGATCAAATCAATCTGTTTGCTGCATTCTTCTATATGTAATTATTTTCCCTGGATACGTTAATGTTGGTTCTGTTGATTTTGTTGTGTTTTTACCTTGTAAGTTTCATGTTGGATAAGCAAGTAATTTGGACTTCCTGACATGTATGTATTTTCATTATTATTGTCATCTTAATTTTAGGTGGTAGGCTTCTAGTTGATTTGGTTGTTTACCTTGTGAGTTTCATGTAACTAGACATTTATTTTGTAATGGTACTTCTATCATGGATGTACTCTCTAAATTCAAGATTTGTTTTATAATCAGGATTTTCCCTTGATTATGTGTACGATGAATTCCCAAAACAAGTACCTATAGTTCTCATTTATTTGGCCTCAGTTTATCCTGTTAGGTGCTGTTCCATTCCCTACAGATGTCCCACGTTTAAAGGAGCTTGGTGTTTGTGGTGTGGTCACATTGAACGAGCCATATGAGACTTTGGTTCCAACATCTTTATATCAGGTGAATTTTCTAGCCCTGATCAGTTTGTTGCATACTATATGACTACAATGAGTTTTTGTTTTTGGGTTTGCGTCCCTTTTTAGGGTCATCCCTATGAAGTTTGTCCGTGCATTACATCTCTAGTTTTATTTTGAGTATATATGAATAGGCAAATACGGTTTGACTTTTAGACCTGTGCTACTTGGGGAAGATATGCCTATTATTTATGTACATGGATAAAAGGATATCTAGCAATTTGTTTTAGTAATTTTGTTGTGTTCATTACTTTTTGGGCATATGTTTTCCATATCAGCAAATCTAATTGCTTCTGTGAAATACCTGATCCACTGATTAATGACTAATATTGTGTAACTTTTACCTTCTTGTGTAGCTAATTTGAGGGAATCAGAGTGTTAGGTTGTCAATTACCGTGTCCAATGGCCAAAAGATTCTTGAATTGTGTGTTTTATTTTTACTATTATGCGAATGGGTGGTGGATGAACTGAGTACTTTCATTTTACAGATCACGAGTAGCTTGTGCATGCATTTTGTTTAATTATTGACCTTCCCTTTCCGATGCCATTTTTTGTCACTAATAGTAATTGATGTGGACATGTGTAATAATTGTTTATTTATGGGATTTCTGATGCCATTTTATCTCATCAACCTCATTAAACTATTCTGACTTTTGTTTATGTTATCTTATTATCTGGTAGGATAATGGAATCGAGCATTTGGTGCTTCCTACAAGAGACTATTGCTTTGCACCATCGCTGGGTGATATATGCCGAGCTGTAGACTTCATTCATAGTAAGCATTTTCAGGGACACCTAGACATCTTTGAATCATACTAAAGAATATTGTTTTTTAGTGCAAACTGACATTGATTTTAACTTTTAAGCAAGCAGTAAGCCTTTAGTTAGGACGCAGACAGGATCATGTTTCTATTCTATTAATTTAGTTGGCGAAGTGGCAGTATATTGTATACATACTGTATCCCGGGAAGGGAAATATACTTCGCAAAAGAGTAGGGAAAATAAACTATTTTGAAGTTTTGGAGTGTCGGTCACTCTATTCTGTAAATCTTAATTGGATGTCTATAAACACCTAAAGTCCATGGGTAATTGTGGTACTGTCACTGCCTTTAAGTTTAGAAAGGGAACTGACTATTCTAAGTATTAGAAAAACACGTTGCTCTTCAAGACTTGTATTTGAGAAACAAGATCTGTATTAAGACACTCCTGGACTATGCCATGGTTATCTGATTTTTCTCTTCTTGTTTCATGAAGAAAATGGATCACGCGGGGAGACTACTTATGTCCACTGTAAAGCTGGTCGGGGGCGCAGCACGACAATAGTTGTGTGTTACCTGGTTAGTCTTACAACTGGAGTTCTATGCTCATTTCCCCTGTTTTGGTTGGATTTGCAAGGTATAGATGGATCTGATAATTCTTATTTATTATGCAGGTGCAATATAAGCAAATGACTCCTGATGAGGCATATGGTTACGTGAGATCAATCAGACCAAGGGTTCTTTTAGCCTCTTCCCAGTGGCAGGTATTCTGATTATGTGTAGGCTGTTAAGTTTTCCTTACTTAACGCTTACAGTGCATTTAGTTTCTTCTGAGAGAGATTTAGAAACTATATTTTATTGCCAGAAAATTATGCCACTGCTCGTTCTGATTACCATGTCTGTACAATCTTTGCTAATGTTGGACCATTATGTTGTGGGGGTGTTTCTATCTGTTCCAGGCAAATATATGTATGAGAAAGTTATTCATTATCGTTGTTTAATGTTTTTCTATATATATTTCAGGCAGTTCAAGACTTCTACTACCTTCATGTAATGAAGGTAGGTCCTTGCAGGGATGTGGTTTGCAGAAGAGGTTCAGTGGCATTTGATGACGGGTCTGTTGTGCTGATAACTGAATCTGATTTGGATGGATATGATGAGAATTTTGGAAGTGGTCATGAGGTGTGGGCAGATGTGAATGTGGTATACAGGGTACGAGTAGCTGGAAAAGCGGCTTTGGCTAGGATCTCTTGTCTATGGGTTGGCTGTGGAGCTCAGCAGAAGAAGCAAGGAATAAGGGCTAATCATATCAGTGTGGACATCCATGTTTATTAGGAAGAGTGCATGTAAGTTTTTCCTTTGTATGCTGTCTCTTGTACAAATTGGAAGATAATGTCTTTATTCCCATCTCCCCTCCCTTGTACATTTGAGTTTTTCTGTCTAGAATCTGAAATCGGCACCGACCATTATGGGTGTTCTGACCAAGTAATTGCCACCTAAATAAATTACAGTCATATAAAGCAGCCAAAGACAACAGTTCCTTGAAAGCCCAGTGATTGTACGGCAATAATGTAGTAAAACCCAGAAGACCAATTCACATTAGGCATGAATGCTTATTAGAACAGTAGTGATAATGATTATTTCCAGCTTATTTCTGTAATGACACAAGTGAGTTCGTAATACCAGTACATAATGTTTTGTATACAACATATACTTGTAGCCTAACAATTCAGGCAGTACTTATATATTCCATGTTTCGACTTTTCCTCGTCATCTGCAAGCATAAATACTACCTCCAATGGGCATAATTCAGGCACGGTGAAGCCCAAGAGCCCTTGTTCTACTACTCATTTCTGTGATGTCCTTCACTTGAGACCGGCTCTCTAAATACGGCACCACGTACTTGTTCATATCATTTTTGGAGATTCCAAGATGCCCTCCTGCCACACTAACAAAATTTACCTTCCCAGCTTCATCCAAAGTTCTCAGACCAATCCAGTCTTCTGTGTAAAGCTTTGTCTGCACATACAGGAACGTGATAAGGAAACCGAAGAGCTAATCAAACAGTAAAATGGAAGATCGCAGTCCCTTTGAAGCGGTAAAATATTAACTAAACTTGATTGTGTACTCACCCATATTATGTAATTGTTCAATCTAAGTACAATACCTGTTGTACTGGCACAATGGGCTTGAAAGCCCCATCTGGATAATATCCAAACCAAGCTGTTTCCTTGGGTATCAATACAGTATCATGCTCACCCTTTTGGAAATGAAGAACAAGATAGAAACAGAATCAACATATTTATTTACCAACTCTTGAGTAACAAGTATTGAAAGAACAAAGAATAATGGTATTAATAATCTGCATCATGCTATTTCCTTCAAAAAATGACCTCCAAACTCACCATGATAAGCACCAAGTTCTCTAAGCTACTGAACCGCTCCTTGTATGTGGAATTTCTGGCATCAGGGATTTCATTATTAAGCTTTGGAAGAAATTTGCATTTCTCCAAATAGTTGGGGATATCCTGGAAATTAAAAATCTTAGAGATGTTAAGCTGATTTGAAAGCAAAATAACACAACAATAAGAAATTAGGATGGACAACTCACATATGGTAATTTAAGATAACCACTAGGTGCTAAATGATCCTGCAATGTACAAATAGCAACATCATGATGAAATTAACATTACATATAGAGTAGCGATAGGAAAAAGATCATTCTTTTCCATCAGGATAAAGATCCTAAACACAAATAACTACCCATCATTTCATAAAAAGAGCTTGAGGACAACATATACTTGGATATAATCACTGTAGATCTCTGACTTGATGAGCCTGTCTACAATAATGCATATAATGCCAGTCTGCAGAAGTAGAAAGAAACCTTTAAAATATCATTGAGTACTCAAGATAAAAAGAAAACTCAGTCGATAGCAAATTGCAGTGTCCCGTTTCCCAGTGAACGCTAATTAGAACCGGGACCTACTCTAAATTATCTTAACTGGAAACTATTGAATGTTGAAAATTGAAATGAACCTCATCAAGTAATAACACACTAGATGTTTTCCACATAAGAGAAATGTACTCCCTGCAATTATAGGCGTCTCATTTACTTATTAGCAAGGATTAAGAATTAGTGCAGTTAATGTTTCTCTTTCAATTACATGTCCACATGATCTCGATGTGCTACCCCACTAAGTTGTTGTAACTAACTAAAGCCAAGGATAAATTCATACCTCACTAGCTTCCTAAATAAGAAATTAGACACTTACTTTGGGACAGAGGGAGTATTATATTGGGCTCTGAAAGGAAGCTGTTTTGCAGGAGGTTACATCATATACAGTAATTCTGGACTTCCAAATGCTTAAAAGGTTATTACAAGATGTTTTAGTTTGGCATGCATCATACTGATCTGACTTCCAGTGAAGTCATCAAATCATTTTCACTTTCCTTTGAACTTGATGCTAAAGATAATACCTTACGTATTCTTTCATTTTCCGCTGCATATAGCCAAGTATGAATTAATGTTGAAGTGCCACAAGTTTAAGGATAAAATCAGTAGAGGATACATATAAGATCATCTATATGATTAACAGACAAGGGATTTAATCACTCTTGTGTACCCAACAGATTGGTTCTAACATGTTTAGAAAAATCTATTTCCATTCTGTAATAGCAGAACTTTTGTACAATGTGATAAAAATAGAACAATACAGGTAATAATGGAAAATCCTTTACAGTACTTACACCACAGAGAGGAACCGAAGCAGTACCAGCATGAGGTCCTCCTATAGAGATGTAATTGTGCACCTGATCCAAAAATCGGAAAGGAGAACATACAACATGAGAGATGGTCAACCAAACAGTACTCAATGGCCCAAGTACACAACAGGAGCAAAACTAGAAAACATTATTAATCTAATGCAACATAAGCTCTCAGAAAACTAGATTGTCTGGTTCACACCAAGGAATTTCACTTACACAAAAAGAAAATAATAATAATCTAGTGGAAAGATAATCAACAGAACTCTCAAAAAATGTGTTCAACAATTCAAAATTGGGATGCCTGAGTAATGGTGCATACCTTAGGTCCTCCTTCACAGAACTCAATAACACCTCGACCTATTAAGTTTCCCTGTATACCCAAAATAATAGCAAAAGGTGTGAATGGGTCAATAATAAAAAAAAGTACATGGCACCCTAAATCCGTTTATTGTATTTCATATATTGCAAAGGAAAAATAAAATAAAATAGAAGAGTTAAACAAAACCAAATCACTTTAAGGTAACGAAAACACACAATATCTTTTGATGGCGGGGCAATCAGTAATTTTTCCAAGCTGAAAAGCCATAATTCTTTATTTCAAAGTGCCATCAAATTGACACTCATTTAGGAATAAGGATCAAGTTTGACAGCTTACAAGAAGCCAAGAGTGAGGAGTGATAATTTAATTATTAAATACGTGCAGAAAAATATATTATCCCATTAATCACCTGGGAAAGGCCAACTATATTGTAACCCTGACTTAATTCTTTCATTTTCTTCACCTGTGAGCATGATAGTAAACTTGTTAAAATAAATGCCAACTAAAAGGGTAAGTTAACTCATTGATCATGTTACCAATAGAGCTTTAGCACCTCATCACAAACATATGCCGTCTGCAAACATGTAACAGATTGTAAGTCACCATCAGAAAATATAATTTGAAATATGATGAGCCCAGTAATCTTTACTATGCTCTTACCTGTTGCTCAAGAGACATAAACCAGGAGTCCCATGCTCCATCCCCAACTTCTCTACATGGAAGGAAAGAAATGAATTGCTCTCATTACAAATGAAAAATGGTACGTATTACGGTCCATATCTTACTTTTAACATCAGACACACTACAAAGATAATAACAGGTGAAATAACTGTAAGGACATATTCCTTAACATGAATATAGATCTAACTCCAGTTTGCCTAAGGCATAAGAGAACTGGGGTCAATCACCCAAGTCGCATAGGTTTCTTAAAATTTCCCCACTACTCAGGATATAAAACTGACAATATTAAGACTAGAGACTAGAGAGTTTTCAATTGATGTTCCGAGAGCTACACAATAATTTGCCACTGCAATATATTAGCAGTGTAGAAGGGCTTGTTGGGTATTGAAAAACAAAGAAAGTACTGTCAGCTAATCAAAATTCTTTATGTTTGCTTGAACTAAACAACCTTAGAGCATGTACAGTGGGGGCAAAATGGAGGGGGTGTAGAAAGGGATGGTGTAGCAAAAAGAGAGAATGTACAACCCTTTGAAGCACTTGGTGTAGCAACTTGATGTTATAGGAGTAGACAAGCTGCTACACCCCCTACCCGGCGCAGCAGCAATGCTTTGGTAGTTATGAGGAGAGAGAAAAAGAAACAATGCTTTGATTGGTTAAGAGATGTAGTGGAGCCCACCACACCAATGCATAGTAAAGGTTTGGCTAAAGAGGTGGTGTTTGGTGCTTGGTGTTATGGCTACACCCCCTCCATAACACCGATGCATTGTACATACTCTTATATTGACATCGTACATGATGCTTATAAGATGAAGACATGGAGATTCATATAGAAGAACTTCAAACATTTAGAAAGTGCATGTCACTGTTCATCACTTTTAGCTAAAATCCTGAGCTAACTGGTCAGTATCTGTACAATCATAACAAAAATGCAATTACAAGTCAATGATAACAGGAATTGAATCAGGGTGAAACTAATAGATTCTGTAGTCAAACATCTTTATCCATTCATCAGCAGCATGTATTTGTAAATTATATCAACGAAGTGATGATAGAAGCATACACGCAATATCCATTAGATCCAGAGAGGTTGCTCAGTTGCTCCGTGAAGTGTGTAATCCCTTTATTAGTGCACTGATCTCCAATGCCTTCCATAAAAAATACAAGGATCGAAGTTTGTTCACAAATTAGCGTGCTAATATGATTGCCATAAAACAACACAATGCAATAGATAGAAACAGCATCCTAAACTTTAAAAGCAAGGGATATCAGAACATTAAATTGAAGGCAGCACCCACAAAAGCAAACTGATAGCAAGCACTGGAACTAAAGGAAAAACGCATCTAAGGGTGACAATATGTGTGAACAAACAATCTCCAATTTTATGCAGTGTTAAGACAAATCAGAATACACATAAGATTTGTTCCAAAACCATAATAAACCACATTCTCTTCCTCCAATTTCCATGAAACATCTAAATTTCTCAGTATCTCATGTCCTGTCCCTGCTATTTCTTGGACAAAGTTGCCGCATCACGTATTGTTATGCATCCGTCACAAAGAAAATCCACCACAGCTACACATCAGTACATACAGTTTCATAGTCAAACCATATTACCTCCATGTGCAAACACTTAATTCAATGACTTCCTATTTCAATCATAACCAAATCATCTTAAACAGCCATGGTACAACCAAATTCACAAGAATTAGTACTTCTTCCTTAAAATTAGTTCAAATCCCACATTCCAAATTTAGTTTAAGAAACAAGGAGTATTACTTAAAATTCCAAATTTAGCTTCAACTACCACATTCAAATTCCATAATCCAACAATCCTTGGTAAGAGTAGAAACAATTCTAAAACAGAAACAATGTGTCATTCAAGTAAGATTCTAAACTCGAATTCAAAGATAGCAACATAGAAAACAGAATCTAAGAGAAGAAAAAACCCAACAGGATACGAATATATTTACCGTGGAGCACGATGAAGGGCAAGGAATGCGAAATCGGAATGAACACAAGAGCGAGCAAGGCGACGAAGGATCGCGAGGGAGAAGACGAAGCCATGAATTTGGGAAATGGAGTATGCAAGAGCTACACGAGATACAGTTCGAGGAAGCTTGGAATAGAAGTCGGTAGGGTTGGTAGGTGGTGGTTGGTAGATACGAAGTAGCGCGTTTATCGGACGCGCCACCGTTCTGCAACGCGCTGTGATTGCCAGCCACAGCCAAAAAATGCTTTCCTCGCTTCCTTCGTGAAGTAGCCAACTGCAATTACAGACCGTGTCACCATCAGTCTCTGGTTTATGTTTCCGTGCGGTGCAACGTTGCTTCTTACGGTAGGCCTTACTCTCTTTCGGGAGGCTTTGACTTTACGGCCCAAATCATTTCAGTTCAATTGGGCTCAATGAATGATCGTTAACTCATAATGGGCTGGATTGTTTGGGCATCAGCATCAGCAGTGGGCAAGGCCCAGTAGTTGGCATTAATTTTGGAGGCTCGGCCTTTTAACTCCTTTTCAGTGAGTGTTGGTCAGTGAAATTGGGCTGGTATGCTTTCACTAATATGGCCCAATTATAGATCCATTCTATCTTGTAGGCCATGAATTGAAGATTAAGACACTCTTTCTTTTTACAAGTTTCTACATTCTACTTTCTTTCTTTCGTTCTTCGCAAGTACACACATACCATAAAATTACAACATCACCACGAACCACCGATGTTTCACGTGACTTCACAGACAAAGAGAGAGTGGAAATTGAATCAGTTAATATTTCTTCTTTCCTAAACGGACATTACACAAGCATACTACAAACGGAACGAAAATAGGTAAAACCAAAACCATATACGAAAAATACTAAAAAACGAAAATATATGGGCCAAAACTAGGAGTCCGGCCCTGAAACCGCTTCGAGCGTAACAGTCGTGTCGGGATGATCTTCGCGCTCATGTTACCATTTTAATCCAATCAGATAATTCTTACAAGCCCAATAGCATTCAATCGAGAATACTTTAGATTTTGTACCTCTTTCTTACTGTAATATTCAACCTCCCATGAGTTTAATACATCTCTCTCCTTCTGCTTAGTATATCCCTCAAACCGATCCATGTTATTCGCCTTCGCTCCTCCCAAAACCTTACCAGATGGCGACACAGTTTGTAGCGGTGCAATGCCTTCGACTAAGTACAAAGGAATATCTTCTTCCATAATTTATTTTTCAGCAGTAACAACCTTTTTAAGACATTCATCACTTTTCACCTCCACTGTTGACTTGTTCCTCTTCCAATGCATGGTAGTTGTGGGATCATATCGTAGTTGACGAACTATGCCCATCAACTTGAAATAACAACATTCGTCCTCACTGTTAATGACAAACGACTCTACATTACCCCGTTCGTATTCGTTGTTATCCCCTCGAAAATCCCCCCATGATAAATTTCCAATACAACCGTGTCTAGTCAGGAGTGGAGATAAACACAACGATTCCGTTTTTTTCCAAAATAATTTTTACACAACTCACCCATAACTCAAGCCCTTAATGAATACACTAACGATGTCAAAATTTGAAAACATAAATATCTAACCTAAACCCTAACTGTAAGACATAAACTTTGCTTCAATGTAAGGAGTAGTAGCACTTGCCCGTCGTCAGTTCATTTCCCGACGTTCCTGCCACCAACGACATTTTTCTCTCTGGCAATTTTGGGTGCGCAAAAGAAGCTTCTTTGACAACTCTTCTCTATGAGATTCATTGCCTTCTTCTTCGTTAGGTTACAAAGTTATTGATTGAACGAGGGATGTACTAGGGTTAAATTTTCATGTTTTAACTTTGGGGCAAATGGTAATTCCATCTTCAAACTAATGCTAACGGTATGTAGTAAAGTGAAAAATTATGAAAGTTAGGAATTCTCATATCAAAATAGTTAGGGGTGAAATTTCCCTTTAAATTTATTACATTGTAGTAGATGATATAATACGAGACATTATTTCTTTTAAAATCTAGTCAAAACTAATTCATTGTTAATGACTATAAATATGCAGGGGCGGAACAATATATGCTATAGGGTATTCCATGGAACACCTGAACAATTGAAAATTTGGTACAATGGTTAAAGCTTTTTGAAAATTACCCTGACAACAGGGGTTCGAACTAAAAGCGGAACACCTGTGCTTCGCTTTTATTTGGACTTAATAAAAGCCCAATCCCCTTTTATTCCTTGTACACTTATTCAGCTCATGCCCAAAGTTCTCTTTGTGCTCTGTGTTGTGCCAAATTCTATTATGATGACTGTGTCTTGTTTTGCTGTATCAAGCCATGATGATTGTGCCTTGCTGTCATTCTATTTTTTTTTTTTTTGAGGAATACTGTCATTCTAATTTATTTTTTTAATCTAATTTTTAATTACTTTCAAATAACGAAAATATACAAGTGTTCATTTGTTCCTCACATATATTTTATTTGGTATATTTTCAACTAATTGTGAAAGTCATTTATATTGTTTATAATAAAATTCACCAATGTTTTATTTATTTTTTGAATAACTACGATTGGTATTATAAATTAACGAACGGAAGGTAAACGCCAACCGTATAGAGAGTACAAATACTGAAAATGAAGCCCACACCTCTGTTCCAGGCACCTACTGGAAGGTTGGATATCCGCACCCATACCAATGTTTTATTAGTTTCTCTCATGTAAAAATGCATTCATATCTGAAGGGTTTAAATATGTACAAAGAACTGGTTCAAGGTGATTCATTTTTAATTCATGTCCAAATATTTCGTTCCTAATTTGCAATTACTTCAAGGTGATTAAGGATCAACGATTGAAAAATAGAATCATGGTGATTTTTAGTTGTTTATCATATATGTTTCGGTTTATATATAAGGATCAACAAACTTTATGTTTATATATTGGGGAAACTCGATGTCATGACCCATACGTTTCGTTTATTACCAAATCATGACCCAAGCAAAGGTTGGTTCTCATGTAGTAGCGTTGACCGCAACGTATGACATTTTCCGTTTCCTAAGTTAAACTTCCGTTAAATGAACCATATGGAATGACGATTGTGCCCTCTCTCATTTTAGAACTGTATCATTGAGTCAGACCAAGCTCATATGCTTTTTCAACTCAAAAAATTTCAGAACTCTCATTTCTCTCTCGCGAAGTGCTCGTGGTGGTGCTCCAGGTCGTGGTTGTGGTGGAAGATTTCATGCTCGTGGTGGTTCTTCATCGTTGCAAGCTCTACTTCTCGTGCTCCATTTCTGCAACAAGCATCGCAACACGTTTTTGAGGTAAGCATTCCATAACCCTAACTCGAGCTGGGGAAAATTTTGGGGGTTTGTGGGTATTTGTTGCATGAGTTCGAAATAGATGTACTGAATCTATGCTCAGTTTCAGTTAGGGTTCGAAATGATACGAGGGTTTTATGTTGAACCGATTTGGGGGTTTTTTGTTGAACCGATTTGGGGGTTTTTTGTTGAATCGGTTTGGGGGTTTTGGATTGAGATGATTTGGGTGAATTTTTGGGGTTTAGAGTTGAACTGGCTTGTTGTTGATTTTGTGTTCTTGGTGTTGTTCTGTAGGATGCTCCAATTGCTTCTTCCTTCTGTGAAAACGAGAGACAAAGAAGCACTGAAATGTATCAACAGTATCAACGTTTTAGACAAAAATGTAAGGGCATTCGTGGCATTTAAGAAAATTGTAAAAGTCACGTGAAAAACATGTGCGTGATAATTCACGGAATCTGTCAAGTTTAACAGATTTTGATACATTTTGAGAATTAACTTTCAAAACTTGTTACTATATAAGAAAGTCGATACGTATGGGTCATGATTTGGGAATTGACCAAAGTACAGGGTTATGACATCACGTTTTCTCTTTAAATTAAAACCTCCAATGAGGTAAAAGAGGAGTACAAGATGGTCTAGCTACATACCTGAAATGAATCCAATGAAATAGACTCGAGTGCTGACATGACAGCTCAGCCTCATCACAATCCCAACCAGTGAAAACACAATGAAAGGGGGTCTAAACAGACCTGAAAGTGGAACCAACAACCACAAACTGATCCTCCAAGGATTGAAGTAGTACAATGAAAGAGCAATCACATGATAGGAACCTCAGCTACCTTACAAGGGAGAAAACCAAAAGATTAAAAAAAGATATGAATACCCAAGTTTAATAAACATTAATCACTAAGTAGTAGAGTAGGTCTAAAAAGCCTGATTTTCCTACCATGAAGCATTGAAAAAAATAGGTTAAATACTGTCTGTCTCTTCCCAGAGCATCCCTGAATTGACCAGAACTTGTAAAAACTCAGAATTTTATCGGAGCCCCTACTCTTGGAGTTGGAGACTCCAACACGTCAGCGGTCAACACCGCTGATTAGCAGAGAGAGACTGGTGGTCAAAACCACTGATCCTCTATAGGCCCAGAAAAAGAAACATCTCGATTCCAACAGAGGCCGAAGGCCTAAGAACCCGTTAGAGGCCAACACCTTAAACCTAATGGGCCCCACCAAAAATCGGTAGGGAAACAAATGAAATCGAAACGAGACTAAATCTATGACTGTCGGTCAAGAAACGCTTCCCACGGTAGTAACACGAGCTCAGACCAACCCGGACACCGAAAAAGAAGATGAATCGCTGGGGTCCAACACCCGAGAATCCAGCGGATAACAAATCCACTGCAGAAAGACGGTACCCACGGGACAACCACCAGAATAACGAGTCAGAGACTTCCCAAAACCTCCAATGTCCCCATAACTTTCAGATGAAACCCAACTTCTACGGTGGAGTACAACCACCAGTAAACCTACCAACACCAAACAAGTTCCACCACACCGAGCGAACACGAAGAGTGAAGAAGCTAAAAATGGAGACAAGAGCTAGGGAGAAGCAATGGGTCTCGAATCTAAGACGAGTTAGGGTCTGAGACCATACAAGAGGTCGACACCTGCTCGTCGGAATTGATCCTCGGCCGGAACAATACCACACCACACCGAAGAAGATCTGGAAA
>JAYMSV010000924.1:0-14434 GCA_036897745.1 Erodium moschatum | reverse complement strand
GAGATTGGGAACTTGGGCTGGCCAATGGCACCATCGCCATCCCTGTCAAGTACCGTTTCTGTTTGCATTACCTTACCAATTCAATCAACAACTCACGTGCACACATGACGCTCCTTTTCTCCAACGTGAACCTCACTACGCAATCTCTACCGTTACTTTCAGCCGTCAGAGAGCTCCTCCGTCTGATTACGAGCGCGTGACTTTCACCCAGAGAGCCCGAAATACACGGCAAGAGGGGCCACAACAACATTAAAGAAAAAGACAAAAAGGGTTGCCATTTTGGTAATTTTCTGGAATACTAGACCCTATATATTAACTTTCTCATTCATTTTCTTCAACCGAACATCTCACGAGACTTCACTCTTTTCACTGTCGTCACAACTCATCTTCTGCAACAAAAGGTACGCTTGAAACCCTAGAAGCCAATGTTCTCTCGTCCTTTATCGTTACAGAAATTTATATGCAAATCGTATAGATACATGTGGGTGTAAGCATAGGCCCTGTTCAATTTATGTGTATGCCGTTGATATTGCTTAGTGTTAGTGGAGGTAATGGGGAAGGGAAGACCTAGGTCTGTGGAGAAGGGGGTTTTAGGAGGAGGGCAGAGTTCGAGCGGAGTAGCTCCTGGATCATCGACTATACCTCCTGCTCCAGTTTTCTACCCAACCGAGGAGGAATTTAAGGACCCTTTAGAGTATGTGTCCAAGATCAGGCCACAGGCTGAGCCATTTGGGATATGTAGGATTGTTCCTCCCAGTTCTTGGAAACCACCCTTTGCATTGGATGTAAATTCTTTCACATTTCCCACCAAGACTCAAGCCATTCACCAGTTGCAGGCTCGGCCTGCTTCGTGTGATTCCGAGACTTTTGAATTGGAATACAATAGGTTTCTGGAGGATCATAATGGAAAGACGCTGAAGAAGAAGGTGGTTTTCGAAGGAGATGAGTTGGATTTGTGTAAGTTATTTAATTCGGCGAAGCGGTTTGGGGGTTATGATAAGATTGTGAAGGAAAAGAAGTGGGCGGAGGTTTTTCGGTTTGTGCGTCCATCTTCAAAGATTTCTGATTGTGCAAAACACGTGCTCTGTCAATTATATAGGGAGCATTTGTATGATTATGAGACATATTATAGTACATTGAATAAAGAGGTTAGTAGGAATTGTAAGAGGGGAATGCATGGGGAGATGAAGAGTGAACAAGGGGATGGAACTTCGACCGCAAAGAGGAGGCGAAGGAACAATAATGCTGAGAAAGTTAAGGTTTGTAAGGTAGAGAATAATGAAGAGCTTGATCAGATATGTGAACAAGGGGATGGAACTTTGAGTGCAAAGAGGAGGCGAAGAAACAATAATTCTGAGAAAGTTAGGGTTTGTAAGGTAGAGAATAATGAAGAGCTTGATCAGATATGTGAACAGTGCAGAAGTGGATTGCATGGGGATGTTATGCTGTTATGTGACAGGTGTAATAGGGGGTGGCACATTTACTGTCTCTCTCCACCTCTGAAGCAGATTCCTCCAGGGAATTGGTATTGTTTTGACTGCCTGAATTCTAACGAGGATAGCTTTGGTTTTGTTCCTGGAAAACATTTCTCACTAGAAGCTTTTAGGCGCATGGCTGATCGAGCTAAAAAGAAATGGTTTGGGCCAGGACCTACTTCACAGATGCAACTAGAAAAAAAGTTCTGGGAGATTGTGGAGGGATCAGTGGGTGAAGTTGAAGTTTTGTATGGCAGTGACTTGGATACTTCTAAATATGGAAGTGGTTTTCCTCATGCGAATGGCCAGAAACCTGAATCAGTTGAGGCTAAGGTATGGGACGAATACTGCTCCAGTCCATGGAATCTCAATAATTTGCCCAAATTGGAGGGGTCAGTTCTACGAGCTGTTCATCAGAGCATTGCTGGTGTTATGGTGCCTTGGTTGTATGTTGGGATGCTGTTCTCTTCTTTTTGCTGGCATTTTGAAGACCATTGTTTTTATTCAATGAATTATCTTCACTGGTATGTATATTGCAGCACCTTACTAACCTACTGGAATTTATGAGTTTATTTGATTTACCTCTTCTCGCCTTCTCTTTTCGGCTATTTGCAATCATATGAAGTTAAGAGATATATGATACAAACACTAAAAGGTCTTAATAACTTGTATGTGGCTGCCTCCACAAGCCCAGAATCACAATGAAATGCATGAGATTGGTCTTGTCTTATTAATATTTATTATTTTTACTATGAAGAACAATGTTGATTTCATTCACTCAAGTAAGAAACTAGAAGAAAGTAGGCATTAACCTTTCAAGTGGAGCTTTGAGCTGCTGAATTAGTTGAAGTGGAGTGTGCATCATAAAATGAAGGACCATTTGTTTAATTAATTTGAAAACTAGGTGACGAATGGAAATTGTCAATCAAAACCTTAGTTAAAATGACTTGCCCTTCATGTTTTTCTTGGAGGAAGTTTGGAGATTCTTCTAAAATCTAGATGTATATTAAGATATAGTCTCATTGTTAATAGTCCAAGGTAATAATGTGGGAGGAACAAAGATGACTGCATTTGCGGATGTGTGTTAGTTCAAGGAAGGATAGGAGTTGGAATGAGGGTATTCCAATATTGGATCAAATGAAGATGATGGAAAACCATTTAGATGGGTTGGCATGTACACATATGGGGTTAATGACTCAGTACCTATGGGTGAGGGAATTCAATGAGAGGCCACTAAAAAGACTGGGGGAAGACCTAAGTTAACAAGTTTGTGCAAGTGCAAGGCAATATAAATTGAAAAAAGAGAAAATGGCTAGAGAAGCCTATTTAGTTTTGGTAAAGGAGTCATGTAGCTGGCCTTAATTTAGTTTAGTGAAAGGCTGGGTTGATGTTTTTTTGTTTTTCTCGTTGTTAATTGCATGATGCCTTTATGGCATATTCACTTGCTAATAGTATACTCATTTAGGGCTTAGCTTCCGTTTTGAACTTTAATGCTAACTTGTTGAACAAGTTTATGTGCATTCAAGCTAAAGCTTGACACTTGATAAGTTGACGCATGGTAGGCTTATTTGATTTTAATTGTCCTTTTGAGAACATATATCTACTTGCTTAAGTGTATGCCCATGGTTAATTGGAAGACTACATATGTTTGACCAATTGAAAGAATTAAGCAGATAAAACCATGCAGTTCAGTAAAGATGGATTAATACGTAGAGAAGATTGGATTTAGTCCTATGGTTCAAGTGGACATCCTTGTAACACAAGGGCTCTAAGTTTTTTAGTTATGGTAGTCTGAAAATTCCTTCATGTATGTTATACGGTTTAGTTTGATTGATTAATCTCGAATAAGGCATAAAGGTAGAGTATTCATGAGAGGAGGAACTTCTTTACTTGTAAGATTGCAAAACTAAAGATTATTAGTTACTTTGGCGAAGTGCCAAGTTTGCTCCTCATTTTTAAGGGATGAAAACTGGAGGAGTAGATTTGACCAACATCCCAACCTTTTCCTTGAAACGATATATATGTAACAGATCGCATAGCTTTTAAGTTAACAAGGTTTTTGACTCGAACCAACTGCCATTTTCATACAACAAAGTTGCATAATCCAAGTTGATAATGGCTATACTTGAAATTTTGGGTTGAGAGAGCAGACGATGCCCATTAGGAATTATCTACCCTGGGGAAATTAAATTATGTATTGCTAAATTTTTATCCAGTTCCGAAGCTTGTATGTAGAAAACTACTTCTCTACTTCCAATGGAACATATATCTTCCTAATAAAATTTGGCATGTCTAACATTTCGACGGAGGGGGATTTCTTAAGAAATCTACTATGTCCCATCTGTTGAACTTATGTAACCCGTTTTTATGTTATCATATGTCATAAATATTTGATAATGTCAACTGTAGAAAAGCTGGCTTGAACTGGAGATCTATCATGACAAATGACTTTTTCTTGTACTTCAAGCATGCTTAAAGAAGTAGACTTTACGGTTGTCTTCTAGAACGTATAAACATGGAGGATCTCTTGTTCTAGCATTCCCATTAGTTAATACTACACACTTTGCTCTTCTTTTGCATTAGTTGTCATGATCTTATATGGTGGTTGCCATTTTTAAGGTCAAGTTCATCTATCATTTTGTTGTTGTTGTGTACGATAAATTGCTCACTGCATTTATTGTGTTCTTAGGGGAGATCCCAAATGTTGGTATAGCATCCCTGGCAGTAAGGCTGGTGCTTTTGAGAAGGTAGTTTCATATCTCATTTTATGTTTTACATTTGTGTTATTTAGTTCCTTATTTTGATCATGTTCACAGAAATGTATATATTTAGTATCAGTGGAGTAATATATTTTGTTATACCTTGTGGTAACAAAGACTGTTATTTTTGTGCTGAGCAGTTCGGTTCTTATCGACAAAGTATGCTAATGGTTATATTGTTTACTCTCTCTAGGTTATGAAGAACAGTCTCCCTGATCTGTTTGATGCCCAGCCAGATCTGCTCTTTCAGCTGGTCACTATGCTGAACCCATCTGTTTTGCAAGAAAACAAAGTCCCAGTGTACAATGTCCTGCAGGTTTGTTGTGCTAGGAGAAGTTACTTTGTTCTTTAATCTTAATAACTATTTTCCTTATATTCATTAACTGATAGTTAAATCGAACGATTTGATTGGAATTGGGAATGGTACAATAGAATCTCTTACTATGGATGTATGACTGGGGTATTCTGTATATTTATTTTATTTCGTAAGAGTTCTGACTGCAAAATTGAAATTTGTTGATTTGTTTGTCCTACAATCAAAATTAGAATAGAAGGGAAAAGGAGGCATGAGTTGTCAAGATTGTAAATTAGGTTGCAATTTCTAATTGTTGTGTGGGTGGGGTTCTTAATTTTTCCAAATTTTCTCTTGGATTGGCATGGATAATTGAACCAGGTTGTTTGCTAGGTTTACACTGATCTATCGTTCCATATTTGTTAGTTTATTAGGAGAACATGTGCTTTTTAGCAAATATTTTGCTATTTGGTTCTGCATGTACTGTAAACCGAGTATGTCTCCACACTGTGTTTCTTCCTGATAAATGTATGTGTTCGTGCCACTATTTTGATATTTGTTGCATAATATGATGCACATTTTTCTGTTCTTTATAGGAGCCTGGAAATTTTGTGGTCACCTTCCCCCGATCTTACCATGGAGGTTTCAATTTTGGTATGTGATATTGATAATTGATAGGATTTTGGCATACAAGAATGAATTGTATCTGGAAGTTAAGCTCTTGTTGTCTTTTCAGGTTTGAATTGTGCCGAGGCTGTGAATTTTGCTCCTGCTGATTGGCTTCCTCATGGTGGGTTTGGTGCAGAGCTTTATCAGCTGTATCATAAAGCGGCTGTTTTGTCACATGAAGAGCTTCTTTGCGTGGTGGCAAAGGTTATCAGCTTTTGCAATTTCATATATGCTTTTATTTTATTCTCTTGATCTGTTGCAAGACATCATGCTTCCTTAATTTTGTTGTTGTTGTTGTTTGGCCATTCATTATTAAGAAATAAAAGCTTTGTTCCCCAACTCCTGTTATTGAACACCAAATGTATAACGGTATAATTTGGAATGATGCTAATTATCCGATTAGAGACACTAACTCATTAATAGTAATACTCTCAGAGGAGAGTTTATTCCTTCAGAAATCTAATGTTACTAATGTGTCCATGCCAGCTAATTTAGAAGAAACTGGATTTATACCTTGATTATGATAACAGTTTGGGTGGTCTAGTAATTGGTTTGATGAAAATGCAAATCACTTTCTCTGTAGCTATAAGGAAATCTTATGGTTATTTATTGTGTACACCCGTTGGTAGTTCAATACTAATCTGAACGATTTACCAAATTTCATCTGTTAATTTTTCTTATCAGCAGAAAGATTGTGGAAATAAAGTGTCACCTTATTTGAAGAAAGAATTGCTCAGAGTTTATACTAAAGAGAAGACTTGGAGAGAGAGACTCTGGAAAAATGGTCTCGTCAAATCATCCCTTATGCCCCCTCGAAAATGTCCTGAATATGTGGGAACTGAAGAGGTATTTGTGCCTATCTCACGCTACGACAATAATCTTAAATTGAAACTTACGATAATTATTCTTATGAACATCTCCTGGTTGTGTTTGTAGGATCCATCATGCATTATATGCCAACAGTATCTTTATCTCTCTGCAGTTGTTTGTCGCTGTAGGCCATCTACTTTTGTTTGTTTAGAGGTATGTGAATGGAGCGGTTTCTAATTTGAGGAGTTATGCAATAACTTCACACTTAAATGGTAATCTATTTCTCAAGTATGGTTGCAGGTTGTCTTGTCATGCTTTTTAATTTATAAAATAGGGAAGAAGTAAATGCACTTTGTGTTTTCTTGAATGCTGCTTGCTTTGTAAAGTCTGGCCCGTTTCCGTTAAGAATAATTTCTCGAGAAAGGAGTTACTCATATATATGTATCAATTGTATATGTTTTAGGATGCTTTCATTCACTTAAGCTGATTTGATTATGGCCCACTGTATTCTGTTTGCGATATTTTAATGATGTAATTTAAAATGCACTTCAATATTATTATTTTTTCTTCTGATTGCCTTGTTAACATTTCAAGGGTCTTTTCCATACTTACATTGAACCTTTTCTACCAGTGATATATTTCCCTCTCATTACTGATTATATTTTCCTGTCAGCATTGGGGACACCTTTGTGAATGTAAACCTCACAAGCGACGCCTTCTGTACCGTCATACACTATCAGAGCTAAATGACTTGGTGCTCTCTATCGATAAATATACCGTTGAAGAAGTGCCTCAAAGTGGAAAGATACAGAGGCAAATTCCAGGCTCCAAAGAAACATTTGCTTTGACAAAAAAGGTTTCAACTGATGTCCACCAACTTCAAGATAATATGGATATCTTTTTTGCCATTTCGATTATCTCTGGCACGCTGAACATTTATGTGTTTTCCAGAAAATTCACATCCCTTGACTTGAGGAGAGTTTGTGACCCATTTTGCATTTCGCCCTTGATTATGTTAAAAGATTTTATTGAAACTTTACCATATCTTCCTGACGTTTATATATGTGTAGTATTGCATGGAAGTACTTTTATTGTGTTTAGTTGCCAAATCCAAATTGTACTATTAACTGGTACTCAGTTTCATGAACTCCTGCTTAATCTCCTCTTAATTTGTCATAGCATGTCAACCGTTAATGATAACTAGTATTACATGTAGATTTTACGACAATGTACCGATAACTAGTCTTGATTCTTGAACATAATGAGAACTTGAAAAGCTGATTTTATCTGGTTCTAACAAACAAATTGTATCATTTTATGCTAATGGCAACTGTTGAAAAAAGAATGGCAAGCCTGTGCATTGCACGGGTCAGAATGAGTGCACTCTTTATTGTTTGCTGAAGACTATCTGTATTGTGTTTAGGTGAAAGGTGGCCATGCTAGTTTGGCTCAACTTGCAGAGAGATGGCTTCTGCATTCATGTAAGATTTTTCAAAGTCCATTCTGTAGTGAAGATTATAACAGTGCTCTGAAGAAAGCTGAACAATTTCTCTGGGCTGGCCCTGAAATGGATGCTGTGAGTCTCTTGTGTTTTTTCGTAACATGCACTTGATTATTAATAATTGAACTTAAAATATACATGATATAGGTGCGTGAGACAGCAAAGAACCTGGCCAAAGCTAAGAAATGGGCAGAAGGGATAAAACAGTGTCTTTGTAGAGTTGAGAACTGGTTGGGCCACTGTAGCCAAGATGCAGAGAAATTGGATTTCGAATATGTTGACAAGTTGTTGAATCTTAGTCCTGAACCCTGTAATGTGCCCGGGCTTCCCAAGTTGAAGGTCAACATAGCTTCGCAAGTGATTGTAGTTTCGATTATGCATTTATCCTCAGTATGTCAATTGCAATTTTTGTTTTTGGATTACTTAATTCAGGATTATGCAGAGGAGGCAAGGACATTGGCTCAAGAAATTAATTATAAACTTTCAACTAGCCCAAAGGTTTCTTACAACTTCAATTGTACAATATTTATTTGTTTATTAAGTTGGTATTACTATTTTCTGAGAGGGTAGAAGTAGTGATCTTTTAGTTATTAGCTACAATAATCCAACTGTACACCATCTTTTTCACTCTGTTCATTTATATCTTTGGTTGTGATACTTCATTATAGATCTCTGAGTTGGAATCCTTATACTCCAAAGCTTGTTGCGTACCGATCCATGTAAAAGAAAGTGAAAGGCTAGCCCAGAAGATCAATTCAATAAAGGTATTACTTATTCAATCATTTTTCACGAGTTATAGAAATGTACCACCGTTGTAATTCATAATGACCATTCACTCATTTTGGATTAAAAAAAAATCTGACATCTGTAAATGTGATGCACTAGCAGTATTTTTCTTGTAGTTTTTCATATGTATGACAGTAATAATAATTATGGATGGACACGTCAAAAAGTCACATACTTGTTTCTGTTATAGTTGGCCTTAAGTGATAATTACTCTACATGCCAAACATGGGACTATTGTATGTATTTAATTCACGTCCTGAATTCTATTGTGCATATTACATAATTTCATATTGTTGTTGTTGCGTTGTTTTTGTTTTTCAGGTCTGGATAGAAGGCGTGAACAAATGCATCTATGAAAAACATCCTGCAGCTATTGAGGTTGAGATTCTTTACAGGTTGAAGTCAGAGGTAATATATACTATGTTCGCTTAGAACATGATTTCTGTCTACTTATGGCTATGCTCTCTCATCCTTACTACTGACCTTTCTTTCTTGTTGTCATTCTGTTCCCCCAGTTGAATAGTAATAGTTTTTACTTTTTGTTTGTTTTTTAGTCATAAAAATTAATGTTTATATAAATACTTAACAGGCATTGGAGCTTCAGATGGAGCTGCCAGAAACAGAAAGGCTTATGGTTTTATTAAGTCAAGTTGAATCATGTCAGGCTCGGTGTATTGACATGTTGAAAGGCCCTCTTAATCTAAAGGTCAGCTTTGTGGGGAGTTTTCCTGTATTTACTTTCAATTTGCATTCTCCTCATTTAGTGCATGTTTTTTTAAGAAAAAAAAGTTGTATGCAGGCTGTTGAAGGGCTTCTTAAGGAACTGCAAGATTGCACTGTGAACTTTACAGAGTTGCAGCTGTTGAGGCAACATCATGTTGATGCTATTTCATGGATTTCCCGTTTTAGTAATGTGCTGGTCAACATTCATCAACGAGAAGATCAAGAAAATGTAGTTAAGGAGTTAAATTGTATTATGAAAGATGGAGCATCTTTGAGAATACATGGTTTGTTACTTGCCACATCCAAAGTGATTTTGTCTTGTAAAGTTAGGAGATTTCTATGTATTTATATAATAACTTGTGTACTTGTTGGTGATGTTCTGGTACGATGTTACTTGCTCTTGTGGTATTGAGTAGTTGATGAGTTGCCCCTTGTTGAGGTTGAATTGGGAAAGGCTAGATGCAGGGAAAAAGCTCACAAGGTAAGTCAAACTTTATTCTCCCAGTCTTTATCTAGAAGTTATTTTTGGTCCTTCAACTATATTTCAGACTTTTACATCTCAGATTTAAACCTTTTAAATTCAAATTGGTTGCAGGCACGTTCTTCTAGAATGTCTCTGGATTTCATTAAACAACTATTGATGGAGGCTGAAGTGTATGCCTTTGCCTTCCCTCCCTCTGATAGTTCTCAAGATATAGTGATTTATGGTTTGATTTATTGTTGACGTTTTACATGATATTTTGCAGACTACAAATTGGTGGAGAGGAAATATTTAGTCATATGTCTGGAGTGGTTGAAATTGCAATAAGCTGGGAGGAAAGAGCAACATCTATTCTTACAAATGAGGCTCAGATGTCTAACTTTGAAGATTGTCTAAGGTTTTATGCCTTATTAATTTTATCTTCTAGTCGTTTTCTTTATCTCTGTGTGGTTATTTGTTTGTTTATTTATTTATGTTTGCGTTTTTTTTTTCTATCCCCACTGGTTTGACTAATTTAATTATGATACTTCAGGGATTCAGAGAACATTTTTGTGATTCTTCCTTCTCACCATGATGTTGTGGATGCAATATCAGTGGCCAACTCTTGGTTAAAAAGTTCTGAGCCATTTTTGTCTCCCGCTATTTCAACCGGAGAGGCTTCAGGTTCTTTGCTAAAAGTCAATGACCTGAAGGTTCTTGTTGTCATCCACATCTAGTTTGTTGTTTAAGAATTGTTGGAGAATAAGCATGATAATGTACTCTACAATTATTTTTCAGGAACTTGTGGCTCAGTCAAAACTTCTTAAGATATCCTTGAAAGAACGACCAATGCTTGAGTCCGTTCTGATGAAGTGCGATGCATGGCGGCAAGATGCCCATTCTGTGCTGCGAGATGTAGACTGCCTATTAAATATGCATAGAATCAGAGATGGAATGAGCAATGAATTTATTTCAAAAATTGGATTTCTATCAACCAACATAAAATCTATAATAGAAGCTGGGTTGTCTCTTGGTTTTGACTTTGATGAGATTCCAAAACTTTGTACTGCTAGTTCTATGTTGCAATGGTGCAATAAGGCCCTTTCCTTCTCTTCTGTAGCTCCATCTTTTGAGGTGATGTTTCTAATTTTCTCATGTTAATACTTATTAATAGGCAATTCATTTAGTTGGTGGGATTGTGTATGCGCATTCCTTTTTTTTTTTGCATTTAGACATAATAAGCACATTTTTTTCAATTGACTTATTATATTTATTTAATGATCATGTAATAATTCACAGAAAGTATTCAAATTTACTCAAGGTTCTGCCTTACACAATTACTTTTCTTCACTTTTTCCTTGTTTGTGCTTCCCAAGCAAATTCATTGAAAGTTGAAACTTATTGCACTTCGGATTATTTTCCTCTTATATGGGTGGCGTCTTCCTTTTTTATCCACCTGATATAAAGCTTTGTTATTTCTAATTATTTTAGGAGGTTCAGAGCTTGATGGATATTGCAGAAAGCCCTCCTGTTTCTACTGGTGCTCTATACACGTCATTGATTGATGGGGTGAAATGGCTTAAGAAGGCTGCCCAGATTCTTGTCCCATCCTATTCTAGGGGATGCAAGTTGAGTGATGCTGAAGAAATTCTTGCCGCATATCAGGTTTACTCCCTATGCACAGCTTCACCATTTACATCCAGTACATTTTCATCTGGCAGAACCTGTTTAGGCTCATGCAAAATACAATTTTTATGTATCTACCTGCAGTGTATTGAAGTGTCTTTTCCAGCTATGCATGTTAGACTTACACAGGCTATTCAGAAGCAAAAGTAAGTTTTCTAATTGTCCACTGCACTTGTCTTGCTTTCTCTCATTTGTCCTCCACAATGAAAATTCATTTATTTCATTTGTATTATAACTTCGTAGCCACATGTTTCAAATATTATTTATTTGGTAAACTCATAGTCTTGCCGTTTTTTTTGTTTGTGTTGTTTAGGCATGTCTAGGTTCAATCCGTCACTCCAATTACATATAGCCATCTAGTAGAACTTGCTTTCTCTTTTGTTGGTTGCCCATAGCAAATTGTTTTATTGCTTAGTTTAATGTCTCCTTATCTTCAGTTTATAACTAGTTGCTGAATTGAGTTACTCACATGACTATGTTCTAATGCTCTTGGGTTAGTGAACAGTTTAGAATGTCAGACCAACGGCTTATGACATATGGAACCTCGCCATTACATTTAAGGGGTAGGATAGCTGACACTCTTACAAAGTTGTCTCAAGACATTTGAATATGCATTGGTAGTTAAAACTAAATCTATTATCCTGATATGTTTTGAAGAATTACAAATAGCATGTAGGTCCGTACAGTGGTATGATCACGGATGCTTGCTTGCTTACACAGTTTTCAATTATTTTAATCATTCCTGCTCTTTTTATACATCCAAACTATTGGATTCTATAATAGCTTGAATTGTAAAAATGTAGGTTATGGGAAGAACAAGTACATCAATTTTTCAGTCTGAATTCTCGGGATCAATCTGGCTGCCCTCTACTGAAGTTGAAGGTGTGTTTTCATGTGTGAATTCTCGGGATCAAAAAATATTTTCCCTATGAATTTGACCTGAAAAATTATGATAAATTAGTAACTTGGATTGATTTGTATGATAAATTAGTTAAGCACTGATTTTTATGATAAATTAGTAACTTGGACTGATTTTTATGATAAATTAGTTAAATACTGATTTTTATGATAAATTAGTAACTTGGACTGATTTTTATGATAAATTAGTTAAGTACTTAAGTTCTTTGCTTATTGATATGTACTTAAGTTCTTGGGTTTAAAAAGTTTATCAATCTTAAGTGTGTTAGGTTGCATAATGGAAGGAGGTCAGCAAACTCAAGGTCTTGGAGAGGGAGATAGTGTTGCTGGAGATGTTGAAGCTGTTGCTGGAGGAGTTGAAGTTGCTGCTGCCCTTGCTTTTGAGCAAGAGGCAGCAACCTCAGGTATTATATCTGCACCCCTTCCTACAAGTCTTAAAAGAACTAGGAGAACTAGTATAACTTGGGATCATTTTAATGAACCAGTGAGAGATAGTGCTGGTGAGTTGTATGCTAGTTGCAAGTATTGTGCTAAATCATATAAATGTGACCCTAGGACTTGTGGTACTTCAAATTTAAAGCATCATGTTACTAAATGTGCACGTAACCCTGCTAAGAAGGTTGATAGATCACAAGGCACGATACCATACACATCTGTGCCTTTAAGGAGTGCGGAATTGTCTTTGCATGCATGGAAATTTAACCAACTTGTCATTAGAGATGCATTGGCTAAGATGCTTGTTTTAGATGAACTCCCTTTTAGGTTTGTACAACGTGAGGGGTTTACGGAATTTATGAAAGCTTGCTGCCCTCAGTTTAAAATCCCTGATAGGACAACCATGAAAAGGGATGCCCATGACCTTTACAAGAGTGAGAGGAATAAAATGTTGACTTTCTTTAGGTCTAAGTCCCCTAGAGTATCCCTGACCACAGACACTTGGACTAGTGGCCAACAGATAAATTATATGTGTTTGACTGCTCACTTTATTGATGAAGATTGGGTCTTGCACAAAAAGATCATTAATTTTTGTCAAATTCATGGTCATAAAGGGGAGGATATAGGGATGACTCTAGAGTATTGTCTTAGGGAGTGGGGTATCGATAAAGTGCTAGCTGTTACTGTTGACAATGCAAGTGCAAATGAACCGGCTGTTCAGCACTTAGTGAGGAAGTTCAACATTCTAGGAACAAATGTATTGAGTGGAAGGTTAATGCATATGAGGTGTATGGCCCATATCATTAACCTTATTGTGAGCGATGGAATGGGTCTGTTCTTACCCTCTATTGATAGAATTAGGGCTGCTGTGAAATTTGTAAGGAACTCCCCATCTAGGTTGTCTAGGTTCAAGACATGTGTGATAGATTGTAGACTAGACACCAAAGCTTTATTGACTCTTGATGTGTGTACTAGATGGAATGCTACATATCTTATGCTACTTTCTGCTGTTAAGTTAGAGGCTGCCTTTGAGAAATATGATCGTGAGGATGAGACTTTTAGGAAAGAAATGTCAAAGATTCTTAAGAAAGGATCAAAAGAGCCTTTAGGCATTTTGTGTGATCATGATTGGGCTACTGTCAAGTCTTTTCTCCCATTTCTCAAGCACTTTTATGACTTAACTTGTAGAGTGTCTGGTTCTTCATATGTTACATCTAATATGTTTTTCGAAGAAATGAATGACACTTTTCAGTTAATTAAGAAGGGTCTAATGGCAGGGAATGATCATCATATGATTTCTGTTGCTGAAAAGATGAAGCTGAAATTTGATAAGTATTGGGCAGATCTGTCCAAAATTAATGTGCTCATCTTTTTAGCATCTGTTTTTGATCCTAGGAATAAGCTACAAGTTGTTAAGTATGGTATTGATGGTATGTATGGTGAACATGCTGCATATGCGCTTTGTTTGAGTGTGAAAACAACATTGTATGAGATGTTTGATGAATATGTTAAATTGCATTCCACTGATAGTATAGGTGAACCTAATCCACAATCAAGCCCGACCAATTTAGTTGAGGATGACACTAGAGGAAGTCTTTTGAGGGCTGCCTTTAAAAAGTGTAAGAGTTCCTTAGATAGTGTTGTTAAATCTGAATTGGACAAATACTTAAGTGAAGATGTGGAGGAAGATGTGGCTAAGTTCAACCTATTAGATTGGTGGAAGTGCAATTCCCCTAGGTTCCCTGTGCTCTCCATTATGGCTAGGGATATTTTAGCAATTCCTATTTCTACCGTATCATCTGAATCTGCCTTTTCTGCAGCTGGAAGGATTGTGGATGACTTTAGGAGCTCATTAACTCCAAGGACTATTGAAGCATTGGTTTGTCTTCAAGATTGGATTAGAAGCTCAACAAGCAAGAT